>WBMV01005874.1:0-98107 GCA_013396655.1 Campylorhamphus procurvoides | reverse complement strand
TGCCCCTCCGGCACTGCCCGTCCGACACTGCCCCTCCAGCACTGCCCCTCCCGCACTGCCCCTACAGCACTGACCCGCCGGCACTGCCCCTGCAGCCCTGCCCCTCCGGCACTGCCCCTACAGCACTGCCCCTCCGACACTGCCAACCGTGCCCCCGAGCGCCGCACCCTCCGCCCCCGTCACATCCATCCCCGCCGCTCCAGCCCGCGACTGGGTTCTCACACCCCGGTGTCGCGACACACAGGTGACAGGGAGCGCAGGCACTCACACACAGCGGCCAGACAAGGTGTTCTGAAATCGAGCAGAAACTGCCACGTAAGGATCCCAGCCGTCGCTGGAGTCAGGAAGAGCTATTTCCAAATAATTAAAACAACTACAGTAAAACCCTTAGACATTCTTGGCGTTAACCCATTAAGTATCATGAAGGCTTTGACAAGATTTGTACTGGGCTCAGGGCACGTTTCCTATGCGCATTAAGATAGTTCTTTTTTGTGCAACGTAAGACAATTTATCCCCGACTAATGTACTTTAATCTTACATTGCTAGTCTTTAGCTTTATTAGGAGTTGCCTAATATCCCAGGCAACAGACTGAGCATGTATATGTTTATGTGCTCTGGTTCTGAGGAAATCTTATATCCTTTTAAGTGTAAAATACCAGCGAAATTCTATCCCTTTAAGGGTAAAAGCCTAGCAAACACATTTCTTTATCATGTCAAAAAGAGGCAGCCAAAATTCTCGAGCAGACAAGGCAAGTCGTGTAAGAGATTTCCCCATCCAAGCAAGCCTGGCACTCCTTCAACATCAGGTTCCTGCAGCAAAGGCACAAACACAACTTACAGGTAGGTTCATTTGTCAAACGGGCCAGGGAGAACATCAAGAGGGGGTTGCTTCCCAAATGAAGTCAAGCACTGTCATTAACTGGTCTCTGAGCTTAGCCTTGGTCCTTCCACAAGATGTGCCATGCCCAATGGGTTTCCGCAGACTTCCCAAACACCACCGTATCCGGATTAAAGATAGGAGAGCTGAGGACACGGGCTACCTGAACTCGAGCCACTGTCGTGTTCCAAGCAAGACACTGAAGCCCATGCTGCTGGGCCAGTTTTGGAGGGGGTGGCACATCAAAAACGTCGAGAGGAGAATCCTCTGGACTTTGCGGCGATCCAGCCGTACATCTCTCAGTAGAGCCCTCTGGTGTCTTCAGCACCTCAGTGCAGTGGCTGCTCAAAATTCCCGTCCTGTTTTGCAGAAGGAAGGCACCACCAGGACTAAGCCTCTCGGGATGGTTATTTTTCTAACAAACTACATTCGCCCGACTCTGTCCTTATGCTCTCACAAAATGCCACAGCGGCACATTGCTGAGCACACGAGACAGCAGGGCAAACTCTGGGAAAGTTCAAGTTTGGGACATTTTCTAGTAGTTGTTTTTGTAGGGATTAACAGAGACATAAGGTGGGCATCCAGGGAGGATGGGACAAGTGAGCTGGTGGTTTTTTCACCAGCCTTTGTGAAAAAAAGGGTACTGCAGAGGTCAACACCAGCCTTAGGTGCTGCATCATTTTCAGGCTACAACGTAAACCATGTATTGAGATGAAGAGGATAAATGAGAAATAGACAGTTGTCTCAGGCTCTGTCTTCAGGCATTCATATTGCTGACTCAGTGACAGTTTGTACTTCAAAAGAGGTTGAAGTTTTTGTTGTTTTAATTCAGAAAGAAAAATATTGGGCCTTACTAGAGATTTTGTAGTTGCAATCCTGCACATCGCAGTTTGATTCCCAGTCACACTACCAATTCAGAAGATGTTGCAAGACTTGGGCACACCAAAGGCATGTCAGCAGTAGCAGGCTGGTTTAAATTTTCGAAAGAAGTGGTGAGAGTTTTTGACTCATTTGTTGGGAAGACTAATTAACTTCTCATTGAAAGGGATGGAAGTTCAAATCAGTTCAGTGTGATCAACGTGGATCTGCAATGATCTTCTGATACCTGAAGGACTTCACCTGCCCAGGTGCAGATACCCTGGCTGTTGCATTCTGAAGGGAGTTTCAGCATTATTTGGAAAGTGCTCCTTGAACAGGGTGACTTCGTTCTTTAAACCACTCTGGGAAAAGACAGGATCAAACAGTTTGGAGGAAAACTCACCCCTGGAACATGTCCAGTGCCTGCATGGGTGAGCTGTGGAGACAGTCCTTCGCTTTAATCCAGGAAGGGCACCACACCTCTTCTGGCCTGGGAGGAAAGGCAGGTGCCTGCAGCTGTACTCCACTCTGCAAGCCTTACAGCCGGGGTCATTTGCCTATTAGACAAGAACACCCACTGCAGAAAACAAAGTCCCTTTATATGTCAAAGTCTGGGTGGAAACAATTTTCGGCTTGTTGGAGACAGAGGCATCAATTATCCTTACAGACAATTCAGACAGGGACTGATTAAGTACCATAGCAGGATGATAAGTGCCAGAAAAAAAAATTTAAAAGAGGGAAATTGAGCCAGATTTTAAAAAGGTGCTTAGGGCAAATTTAAGTGAATGGGAAGTTGGCATTTTTACGGGGAGAGCATTAAGTGCTGCAATTCTTTCCTTCCCCACCCTGTCAACTGCTTGCAAATGGCATCTTCTTGACAGCAGTAGGGACAAACATGACAACAAACAGGCTGCCAGACAGAACAGGAATGTACCTAGGATGAGGCCACTCCATGCAATCTCTGTATTCAAAATTCAGAGTGCTGCACTGCAATAACAGCTCAGATCAAAAGCAGAACTCGCAGGATCTCCCAGTGCTATCCCCAACTGCTAGGAACAAGCAGCAAGCCTTATGAGGGCATTGCTTATATTGCTGGAAAAGTCAGAGTACTAATGTTTCTAATCACAGGGGGTTAATTTACAAAGCAAGGCTGTAATCCTGTACCAGTAAAGCAGGTGTGAACGCACATCCCTGGCAGAGGAGCCTTTGAGGCTGCAGCATGTGTACAGTCTGCTGTGAAGAAGACACCCGTCAAAAAGGAACCAAGTGCTGGCATCAGGTAGCATCGTCCCTGGAGGGCCACTGGGAGACTGCTGCCAACTGTTTAGACAAGCAGGCTCAGGGAGATGACTCTGGTGTTGCTCCTCGAACACATACAACTCCAAAAGCAGCGGGAATGAGTGACGCAATGAGGCCACTGGCTTGCCAGCTGGAAGGGAGGCACTGGTGGTGCCTCCAGCATGAGTGGGAGAGAGGAACATGTGGCAGCCAGATGCCACATCACCCACTTTTTCCCTGCTCAGCTCCATCCTGCTGATTTCAGCAAGAAGCTGAATTAGGACCCCTGGCACGGACTCAGCAGGAGCTATTGCCCCATGGAAAGGCAAGATTTAGCTGATCAGCTTCTCCTCTGGCAGACACCAAGGAAAAGGGCTGCCCCTATGTTTCAGCTGACTATTTCTTAGCCAGGGGCAACCACCCAACTGTATTTTTCTTTCGTGCAAAAGCAGCAGCTCTGACTTCTCACTGAGCTCAAAAACCCTTCATGATTTTCTTCCTGCAGCTCCAGTGCCCCAGCGTATTGAGCGTGGAGGTCTGTAAGAGATGTGTAGACTTGTACCTGACGTGGAAGGGAGCAATTACTTGGAATTTCTCAGAAGACACTAGCCGAGGGTGCCCAGAGAAACTGCCACCCAAAACCAAATCTCACCTCACATAACAAAGCTGTGGAGCCCATGGCCATTGTGTATTTAGGAAGCCAAGAGCACAAATTGTTTCAGAAAGAGCTTTGATAAATTCCTGGAGGCGAAGGACACTGGTAACTATTAAACACAATGGTGCATGTGCAATCTTCATCTCAGAAAGTTTCTCAGCAGCTGTTTGCCAGAAATGTGGAGGTTATCCCAGGGGACAGAGGACTTTGTAATTGCTTGGTTATTCATGGGTCTATCGTTGGCAGCTATGCAAGATGAGATACTGCGCTACAGAGACAGGGCCAGAGCCCTCAAGGCAGTCCTTTAGTTTAAACCATTACTTCCACACCAGCCAAGGGCATTACCACCAGTTCAGAAGCACAGCTTGGCTCTGCACAGCCAACACAGAAGTATTTACTGTCTTTACAAGATGTTGGATCTTGTTGTCGTTTGTTCTAAAGGAGAATAGACTGCAACCTCTTCGTGAATTGTGACAGGATTTTAAACCCTTATTTTCTTAAAACGATCCACAACAAATTCTACAACTCCCCTGGATGGTCTGTTTCCAAATCAGAATACTCTTACAACTTCAAACAGCCACCCTAAGGCTAACCTAACTTTTACTTTGCAGCAAATAGAAAGAATAAAAAGATGGTATCAAACTTTTTTAGTGGACTGGACTGGCATCTCTGTCTCATTTACTCTTACGCAGTATTAAAAGCATATACAGAGTCAAGCAGAAGACATATGCAGGTAGCCCCCAACCAGCAGATATAGGTTCTTCTCACAATGCACTACACCACTCCAAAATGCATAACAGCATTTGCATGCTCTATGTGCAGTAAGATTATATATACATACTATGTTTTGATCAGAACTAAAGGAAACAGGAATAGCAGGCTTCCTAGAGGCCAGAGACAAGGAAAGACTCTGTTCAGCCTGTGGTAATTTTCCTTCCCACCCAAGACACGACAAACCTGTGTAAGGGATATATGCATCAGTATATGAGAAAACAATTTAAAGGTGAAATCTACAGTGGCAAATATGCTTGAGATCAGCAGTGGCTACTGAGTTAGCCAGCCCTTTAGTCTTCACTTGGGAGGATGTCCAGCCTAAAAATGTTTTAAGTTCCTCTACCATTTTAATTGCTTCTCTCAGTCTGTCTATCACCAGTGAAATCCTCTTCCTACTTGGCAGTTCAGGAATGACAGTTTGTCTCCTCAAGGTGTAGAGTGCTCAGACTTGTTGGCTGTTTGCAGGGGTTCAGCCTCACAGTGCAACCATGCTTACTGCATCCTGATGCTGTGAGGAGATGAGAAGTGGGTCTGGTGCTCATTCAGACCCCAGAGTGCCATGCAGTGCATCTCACCTCTCCTGAAGAATAGTATTCATTTGTCCTTGTTTGCCATTTAAAAATCAGCTCTGATTTAAAAAGAAAATACTTTGCAGGTTTTAAATATTATTCTTCATGGTACTGTTGTCCATACAGAGTTTTACATGCAATTTTGGGAGGTACAGGTTCTACAATATGACCTGTCCCTCCGGCAAATGTGCAGAAGAAAGGGTAGGAGAAAGATATAAGCCATGATCATCTCTGTTGCCACTCATGCCAATTCCTTTTAAAACAGAAGGGAGAGGGGGAAATGACTAGGGAAGGTTACCTTAAAATCCATTCACACCTCTGCTTCTTGCCAGTGTTTCAGGATTACTTACATTTTTGCTATTAAAAAACCCCCATGGTGTCAGTTAAGCCTATTCTCAGCCAGCACTATTTTATAAAGGGAAGTCCCAGCTAAAGACTTTCTCAATATCCCCATTCAATGCTTTTTTTTTTTTCTTGAGGGGGTATCTGCAGGCAGACAAACAACCTTGCCATCCACATAGATCTCCTCTGCACCACAAGCTGCCATCTTCACTGCGCACACAGCCACGGCTGGGGTCCTGCTCCCTGTGTCCCCTTGGCCTCCCTGGCTTTGCAGAGCTCACTCAGTACCACATCAACTTGTGGCTGGGTGGGTAGCAGAGCAAACATTCCCAGGCTGTGGGTCAGCCAGTGCCACCTCAGCAGGGAACAGCAATTCCACTGTCACCCTCCAAGCCCACTTCCAGGACAAGAGGATTTGCACACAGGTTCCCAACAGCATTCTTGTACAAGCAGGCAATGATTTACCCCCTCCTCCTGCAATAACTGCGGAAGGCATTAGTGAGCTGCAGGCCTACACAAAGCATGCTAAGATGAGAGACTAATAATTCCCTAATATTAAGTGAGAACTGTCTATTCATAGGCAAATCCCAAGAAAAACATACAAAATAAGTCACTTTAATATGAAGGCTTTTTAGGTTTTTTTTCCTTAAAAATAAGAAAACAAAACCTACGCATTTTGTCATAAAATAACATTGAAGAAACTGAATAATGTTGTGCCAATCCTTTTCTTTTGTCCTAGCATTTACAACCTTTTTTTGCATGTTTTCCTTGCAGTGCCCTTGAAAGTGGATCAAAGCTCCATTTTTTTAACATTACAGCATTCTGTTCATTCTTTCACTGACCAAAAGTATTGCTGAAATGCCTATAAATAAATTAGGAAAAAATCCCCACCCAGCTCTCCTCAAATCTAATAATAACTAGCTCCAGATAAACTCATGTTGCTGTCAATGCTTTTCCTTGCAGACAGATATTACATCACTGCAGCCTACCAGGTTCAACAACAAACTGTATCTTGATATATGGGGACATTTTTGTCAGAAGTTAATATTAAAAAAATTAAATTGTACATGCAACAACATACAATGTTTTTTTTGTTGGTGTTTTTTTTTTTTAAGATTAACAGTAGAGAGCACCATGTAATGAGAGCTGATGTTTCTGAACTCTGTCACAAGGTGTGTTTCATCACCTGTTTAATCATCATGCAGGGCCCTGACATGGTGAGTAAGAAATTAATGGTACAGAAAGAAGGAAGGGAAAGGCCAGCTATCCACTTTTGGAATGAAGTTGCATGAGGTTATGATTGGTTTAATAAAACTGAGGACTCACCCCACAAGGGTAGCGGGCTCCACATGGGAGCAGACATCTCCTGTGAACCCAATGTGGCTTCTTAGTACCTGTATTTTCAGGAATTGAAAAGTTATTATAGACCCCTGATTTCACACACGGCGAAGGTGTGAGCAAATCATAAAACATTTGTGGGAAATCTCTCCCTCTAAGCGACCCATAATCCTTGCTTTCTCTGCCCTCTCCCCCTCTTTCCTTCCCATTACTGGGAGTAGACAAACTATTTATGTTGTCCACAGGGATCATGCTTTATCCACTTTATCCAGCCAGCCACCTACTGGAGTTTCATGTACTTTAAGAAATATGAGCTACCAAACTGCCTCTTCCAATTTTTGTAATTTCAAGTATTTCTTGCATTTGGAGATGCCTAAAGGCTCAGGAAGCGAGCACTGCAGAAGCAGGGGGAAAGGCTGGGAGCCGTTCTCGCTTCCCATCACAAGCTCCCAAATGACCTGTATTTAATTTAGAAATGTCTCAAAATACCTGTACCAACAAGCAACTTTTTCTCCTGTCAGAGTTCCCTGTTGTATATCTTGATATACCTCAACGCTTGGCACATGGTAATGTCAGCTGCAAAAGCAAACTAACATTTCCAGCACCTGGAACAGGGGCTGGGAAGGGCTCGCACTTGACAGCTGCTGGATGCTTGAAGGACACTGTAAATAGAGGACAGGAGTCTACCCCGGGCTTGGGAGGAGGTGTGGGCTAACCACACACGCAGTTTTATCCTGTAGTTACAAAGACTGTGGAAGTGAAAAGCTAAGGACACACTTTGCCCGGGCTCCTGTCCCCTGCAGGCAGGGCTTGTGTGCAGCAAAGTGCCCATCAGTGCCTGCTAAACCTGTGCTTCACAAACAAGCTGGGACCCAGTTTGTAAGCACAAATGGTTTAGGCCCCATTAAAGACTGATCCCGTGATTTCCTTCAGCTGAGTTGAAGGCCGTGAGATAAGCTCTCCACAGACTCACAGTGGGTGAAGTTTGTTAGCCCCAAGCACAGAAACTCTATGGTGTTGGTGACAGCTCACCTCCTACATCTGTGTTCGTATCTTAATTTTGGCTTAGTGTTAGCAAGTTCCTGAACCCTCGCACCTCCTGGTGCTCATGGACCTGTACAAATCACTTCATGTCTCTGTGGAGATAATTATATTGACCTTCTTCCTAAAATGCCTTGCAAATGCTAGACAACAGCTAAGTACTATTATGATTATTGTACAAAATAATCCATTATAGCCTCTGGATGCTGAAGAAGAAATGAATGATGGCTGGAGTCCACATAAACACTGTGTTAGATCAATGCAGGCACTATTACAATGTTGATCTGGTCTCCTAGAGTGTGTTCCCACAAATCCACATGGGGATGAGAAATCCAAACATATCTCTTGGCTGACAACTGACTGGAGCTATGTTACAGGGAGGAAAAAATATCTAACCCCATTGCACAAACCAAACTACATAGTTTCTGCCTTGATCTCAGAAGGAAAAATGTTATTTTGGCCAAGTTTTCTGCATATGAAGAGAATTGTTTTCAGTTTGTTTGGGGGATTATTTTTGCAGATGAGCCATCTGAATTTGATATGAAGAAGGCACCCTACCAGCACATTTAAGTGTTTAACGCTCTGTCAAAGTACGGCACTCATTAGCTTTAAAAATTAAAAATTCTCTGGGAACAAAAGCACTGTCCCATTTGCTGACAATGGAAAGAAAAATCTTAAAATTAACCTTTATGCAAGCCCAAGCAAATATTTTCTGTACTCCATGAAGCAAAGAGGCAAAGTGGAGAATGAATGCAAGGGTTTTCTATGAATGCTGCAAAAAGGCAGCACAAAAGCAAAAGACACCATACTCAAACAGAAATGCATTGATTTCATTCTTACAATGCCCAAACTCCTGCATTTTTAACAGTGTGTGCAAGACATACTTCACCCACTGGTGAGCAGAGAGCAGTTAGTTGCGTGCCACAGGCTTGCCCTGGGTGGTGGGTACCAATATCTGCAGTGACCCTGCACAGCCCAGCTCCCATCCCAGCAGGCATGGAGCCAGAGGGAGGGTGGACACTACTCTGCCTTTTCCAAAGACCTACACTGAGCAAGGAGTAGATTTATATGGATATTTTCTTCTGTAGTCTAGTGGAGAGTCTTGCTGCACAGCCTCTACAGTCACAGGATGCTGCACTCAGTGCACAGCCCCATTGGCTCGGGCATCCAGATCAGCATGTAGGAGATGGACTCCCTGGGGTCACCATCTGTACAGTACATCTGTGGTAACTTCACCAAGCACAGCAAGGTCGGCATGGTAGCTGTCTCGAAGGACAAGCTCATCAGGGTCCACGCGACATTGCACTTCAGGGAACACTCACAGCTTGCCACAAGCTGGTTCCTAAGTGCCAAGGTGGTTATTACAGTCCTTCCCAGGGCATTTCAGCTGTTGCCTATGGCTTTTCCAGAGTGGCAGAGCACAGCACTTAACTAATTTCCTAATTACAAACAGAAGCCTTCATTTTAATGTGATACTTTCCTTCCTTGTACTCTATGTTTTAAGCCTCATGATGCACTTCTTGAGGAAACCTGTTGTTCTCGGTACATTTTCATCTTGTGGAGGAAAAAAATCCCAGTGACATACAAGCAGACAGAAGTACTATGTATCTCAGTGAGGCTTTTGGTTTCAATAACCCATCACCTCATACAAAGGAGAATATAGCCCAATCATCCTGCAGAACAACAGGGTGCATCAGGCTAAAAGTCTGGGATTCAGATTTTCAATCATATGGCTCAAAATCAGAGGTCCAGCCTGAGATTTTGTAAAGGCCTCACATCTTCCTGTTGGTCTCAGCTGCTGGTTTTTCTTAAAAAGACAGTTCATCCATAATATTGGACAGTCAAAACCTGCCACAGTAAGAAGTATCAGGGTGTTTTGTCTGCATGTATCCAAGCATCTGTCCTCGTGAAGGTACAAGGTTCTCTCTCAGGATGCGTAGAACACATTTAAACAGTGAATTAATTCTCCTGCCATAGCTCAAGTTTCTTATTTGGAAAAGAGATGACATTTATTCACTTGGTAGAATAATCCCAGCAGCACATATTGTGCCCCTCTCACAGCTTCTGGAAGAAATCCCAATATACACATTCTTACTGGTATAAAAGCTTTTCTGCAGTCACTGGCAAAAGTATTTGGAAAGGGTTTCAAAATACCCATATCGGCAAGATGCATATGCCTGATTTCTCTTTGCATGGCTTGGATTGTAGGAAGTCATGTAAAGAAGTGTTAAAAATGCCTTTAGTTACATGTTAGAAAACAAAGTAATTGCGACAGGATTTAAAAGTGGCTTTGCTAGTGGGAACCGGGCAGCTAATGTCAGTCCTTTCAGTTGTTTGACAATAGCTAAACCAAGAAAGTTAGATCCAAAGGCAAATAAAATAACCAGTGCTTCACACGTCCACCCACAGGCACAGAAAGTCTTCTGTTCCCTGGGATATGTCCCTGCCCCAGCACAGTAATCCACAGCCACACTGGGGACTCTGCTTGTGCCATAAATGGCACCAGGAAGCTGAGCTGGTGGGAAAAAACCATGGAGAAAGCAAAAGGGGAAGGGGAGGGCATGAGCTCTGCTCTGTGATACAGTTCAGTGCTGGGTCAGCCTGTGGGTATAGCCCCAGGAGGAGAAGAGCGGAGAAGCAGCAAAGGCACAAACCTGCAGAGTTGTCAAAAACAAGGCTCAAAGCTATAGCTCCAGCACTGCCTCTTCTTGGAAAGCCACAGCTGGAACACAACCGCTCTTTGCAAAGCTGTCATCTCAGTATACCCCTTTTTGTCTCTCCTCTGATTCTCCCAGCTCAGGCTAGATCATGGTTGGAGGCTGGAAGAGAAGAGTGCTCAAGGAAAACCTTGCACAAATTCATGGCTATACTTTTTAGTTTCTACCATTACATATGTGCAAATTACCACATAGTCAACGTGAAAGTTCTCTCTCTGTAATTATTTATTCCCAGTTGTTCCCACAGTGGCAGTGTTTTTCATGAAGAGATGCTCTTATCGTACTGGCTTGTAGCATGAGACCGTTTAATTGAATATCTGATTTCTGGCAGTGTCTGATCTTGGCTTCTTTTAAAGAAGTCTTAAATATGCTCTGTAACACATGCTACTGGGCAGCAATATGTTGTGGAGGAAGATTTTATTTCAAAGATGACTAGAGCTCAACATGTTTCTGAGTAGATAGGATAAACAGTGTAATTGCGCAGCTATTTTTTCTATGCAAGCGTCTCGACCTGACATTTCCAAAATTCAAATGCTCTAAGCAGGGACCTTGAGGCAGCTAGGAAGAGCTAGATTTTTACAATTTTTTCAGCATCAAATATCTTTTGGCTGGCACCTCTAAAAATGAGCACACAGGGAAACTGAGAGGCAAATAGTTTAACAAATTTGAAAACTGGGTGAGTAACCTCCCCCCCCAGCCTGTTAATGCCTCAGAATTATTTCTCTTTTTTTGAGGTGAACTGGAGTATTTTGAAGTCTTATCCTTCATCTAGGCCCTCCTTGATTTTGTATTAAGGCAGAGGTTAACCAATAAGACTTTTCTCACTGTCCACTGTTTCTTCTTGCCCTAATTCTAGATTTCACAGACTCTGGTTTTCATCTTCTACTGAATTCTACAACATGCTTTGTCTGATAGACAAATATATATACACACATATATATTTTTGCATTATCCTTCCCATGAGTAAACTAAAATAAACATTATATTCAAAACAGTGCTGATTTTCCAAGCAGTATTAAGTTTCTTTCCCTGTACTATGACCAAGGGATTTGTTTGCTTTTTGCTTTAATACAAGTGCATGCTGTGTTTCCACCACTGACATACCTGCAATTCTTCCCAGAAGACGGCCACTAATTCCATCAGAGCCAGATGAGAGAGCAGTGAATATTATTCCTGACAGGGTTATTACTTTGTACTTAGAATGCTGAAACATTTAGAAAAATTATTTCAATTTTGGTGTTTATTCATATGGTACGATATTACCGTCCCACAAGCAACACCACGCTCTGCCATTAATCCTGTATGACAGGGCAGTTCTGCTGCCCATGTTGATAGCATCTGTATGAAAGGAGGAACAGATGATCAAACCACACATAAACTCACTCTGAAATTTACAATAATCCTTCCAAAGAAACAGTGAAGGTCTGGAAAGAACTGACATTTTTTATAATGTACTGCTGATAAGACAAAAATGCCACAAAAGCTTCTCAGTTCAAGGATATATGGAACAATGCTGAAAGTTGTAATACACTGCTCTTTTAGATCATCCACAAAGGGTCCAGCTGCTGAGAGATGAGGTTCTGATGAAGAACACTTTCTTTCTGCTTAAATACTTTTCAGTTTAGAAAGCTTTATCTCCAACTTACCCGGATACTGTAGGCAACCAGAGTCAGGTGCATAATAGATTTTCAGTTTGATGCTAGGTCTAAAAAAAAAAAAATATTTTAAAAAATTATTAAAAAAGTTGTTTGTGCATGAAGCAAATGTTTTGCATTTTCTGAACATTTTGGCTTTGAGTGTTGAAAACTTTCAAACTGGACCTGAAGAATTTTTCATATAAAGTTGTGGCAAGTCAGAAGGTGTCGAAAAGAATGGTTCAGCTGCTTTGAAGTATGAGTGCTTGTTTCTCCCCCCTTTTGTGCATATGAACAATTTGACTAAGCTGACATTTCAGCTTCCAAAGTAACATTTTCTTTCCCAGAAAACCTTTGGCCATCAAAATGTCATCTCTATGTGCAGCAAACAGACACAAAAGAAAGTTCTCCCATTTGTATCCCTTTGAATCGCTCCAATACTTCTCAAAAGTATAAATGAGCTGTGACACCCAAAACCCGTAAGTTCAGTTGAAGTACATATAGAGAAAGCACAATCATGATGATCACTTTATACTTACAGTAATTTCTGACTATTGGTATCCACTTGCTGAGGTGGAAAACCATCACACTACAGAAGGTCAATTCAATATAAGGTTCTATAAAGATTAATTTATAAAGATCCTCCCTTCCTGGAAAGAAGCTTCTTGTGAAGTCCTCAATGAAGAGAACTTATGCCCAGCTGGGCAGAACAATTCCTGCTGCAAAACCATCCCCACTCCATCCCATCCTCCTTGCAGAGCATCCTGCACCCTGGGAGACCTGGAGGTGCAGGGCCAGGCTAGTGCAGCCACCCCTCTCCTCAAGGAACGGGAAAAACAGGAAAGTCCCAGGAAGGAAGAGTTCCCTAAGAACCGCTTAAGCATAGGAACTGTGTGCCTCCTGGCTGGATGTGGGCAGAGGTGAGCTGCAGCCCTGGACAGGCACAGAGCTGCTCAGTGCACCCTGAGTAACCAACCAGTGCTGCTGTGCTTCACCAGTGACATCCACTGCAGCCCCTGCCTCGAATGTAACGGGCCTGGAAGCAGCCAAGTGACTCTATTTAAAACTGAAGAGGAAAGTACAAAGCTTTGAAGTCAGAAGGCATATAATGAATTCAGCAAAACTTTATATTTCAAAGCCAGTTCTATTTGCAGAAGCCATCTGCCCAGAGAAAAGCTTGAACATGCACCTCTGACAGGAGTCAAAAGAGTTGAGGGAAACAGATCTCATTGAGGATGTTTCAGATCATCCGTTCCCACAATATCTGAAATGTCACTTTGTAGCGGAGAAGCTTCCATCCTTATATCAATTACAGCATTTACATCCACCTCCCCCAAGGTTGCTGGCATTTGAAGAGACTGTCCAGTCCAGTAGCTCCCAGCAATTTCTAATGAGATATGTCAATAAGACATCACTGCTTGTCCCTCCTAATGGTAACAGTGAGCTCTCTGGAGCTTTACCTTAAGCTACTGTTTTACTTATCCCCTTATTGATCATTGACCTTCCTCTGTCCCCTTGCCAGCACTCAGCTTTTAAGCCAGAAATCCAAAGATGGCTCCATCCAGGAGGACAAGGGGTAGTACCACGTGCAGCCCTTTCTTTCACAGAAAAGGAACACCACCCTTGAGTCAGGTTATCATCATGGGCAGCAAATGCAAACCCATCCCTTGGGAAGGAACAGCAACAGAGGCAACTCATCCCAGCACCATCTTCTGAGAGCATCCATCAGCCAAACTGGTTTGCAGCATGCAAGGGCTTACATTTCTACAGCAGGCAAAAAAATACTTTGTGTAAAACTCGAAACAAGTCTGTTTAAGCATTCCCTCTGATATCTGTAGTCTTTCATATGACCATAAGAACCATTAAAATTCTGTCTGATAACTGGTTTCCCAAGAGCATGAGAGCCAGGCGAGACTGTGCTAGCCTCAGACTCTACTAATATTTCTCCTGGCTTAAAACAGACACTAAGATAAGCCTGGAAGTCATCTGTGAAACCAACTTATGTCTTCCACTTTGAAGATTATTCTCTGACTCACAAGGAAGCAGAGAAAACCAGAGGTTATTCCCCTGGGAAAAGGTTGAAAACCATCACTGGAAACTTACATCAGCCAGCAGTTGGGGCAGCTGGAGGGAGGTCGGCCATGGCCATGACTGGCTCTAGCAGAGCTTGGAAGTCTGTGAATGCTGACTGTCCATAGGCACCATTTCCCCAAATCTCTCCCCAGATGCACTGTTGGTGCTTACAGATCTGGTAGAATCATCGCTGTCTTTGATGATCAACAGTGACCCTAAGGGAGGCAAAAGTTAGCGAGGATAAGAGGGAGGGTATAAGCAGACAGAGAGAGAATGTAACTGTATAAGCCTTATTTTATTAGAAATCCACTTAAAAACGGTTTCCTCTTATTCCCCAAATCTTGACTTTCTTGTAATTCTCACTGAATACAGCCCATTGCAAATGTATACAGTTCCCACTGCTGTAGTGTTTCACCTCATCAGAATATTTAGTGTGTTTTGCTTTAAGACACTCCTGCCAAATAGTTATTTCTTCACCTGTGGGTTTAGTTAAGACATTATCAGCCTTTGCACATCTGTGCTCACATTTATGCCTGTGGCATTGGCTGGGAAACCAGTCCCAGAGCCCTGCTGCAGCACGTCACAGAGCTCTTCTAGGAAAGGTTCTGTAGCACATGGGGGAAGGAAAGTGCAATATGCATCCTTGATAGCCTTGAAACAGAAGCTTTTAGCTTCTACAGTTTTGTCAGGCCAAGAGATAGAGTTTTTCTGTGCCTGTAGCTGTGGATGAGTGTAGGGATAGAGATCCTCCACCCTGTGACAACAGTTCAGAGGGATGCTTCTGAGCTCCTGTGCCACACAGATACACACAATGGTCCAAGGCTTATTTATAACCAAGCAGGTGAAATTAGGTTGCAGGTACTGTTACACAATCCCACCTCTGATCTCATTGTGGCTCCAGGAGAGGAAGAAACTCCACAATTACAGAGCTGCTCTGACTGCAGCTGGGCTCTATCTGCATGAAGCTCTGCTGGGGTAAGGTCCTCATCAGGACCTGCATAGACAGGGGAGCAAATCTTCTGAGTCAGCTTTTCTGTAGTCTCAGAATAGCTGCTGTAAAAGAAAAAGCAGACTTTTACAGTGACAATTCTCATAATAATAAAAAAAGACCAACATCCATTGGTATTCACCAAAATAAATTATAACTGCAGCCTTCCATCAATACTGCCTGAATTAGCACAGCATCCCAACAGGATCACAGGCCCCACCTGAGCCATGTGACATCTTCTCCAGCTGGTGTCAGTCAGGACAAACCCACACAACTACAATCACCTCTAAAATGCTGAGGCTCAGGTGCTTCTCCTGCTTCACAGTCTCCATGTCCATCCTGCTGGACCATCCCACCCAGGAGCTGATAGAAAACCGGCTATGCTGCTGCTGATGCCTAGTGATAATTGCACACAGAAGAGTCTGCTTAAAATGGTGGAATCCTCTCCCTTTACCCTCTGGGTTTGGACAGTGTAATTTCCTTCCTGTTTTCAGGTTTTCAAGGGGCTAATTTATTATCTGGACACCTTCACTCAGCAGGCTACCTTCTTCCCACTTTCAGGCCAGCTGTTTTCTTCAGAGGCTGCGGACAGCCAGATGGACAGAGGGATGCTCATGTCTATTTGACACTGTACTCCCTCAGCACTGCTTTTTGTGAAGGGTAAGAGAAGGATATGCCCGATGCCAGTGGCTGTGGTTTTTCCACCTTTTCTTTTTAAACTTCACACGTGTTATGGGTTTATTCCAAACCGAGCATTTTTTACTTTTCCTTCTCAGAATCAAGCTGTGGTGGATCAAGTTGCTGCATAAACTGTCACTGTTAGCAGTTAATGCATTGCTAGGTTTTAATGCACAGAGGTGGGCACTGGAACTGCCTTTTGGCCACCAAAGTTTATATGGAAGGATGGGAGAGAGAACAGGAGCATCAAAAGCTGAAACAATTTCTGAAGGTGGACAGCAGTGGCAAGCCCTGGTTCAATACTCTGATCCCAAACCATGGCCGTAGGGGCAGAGGACATACTTTGACAGGGTGAAGCTGCCTCACCATGGAGCCCAAAATGTTGGATTTGGAATCCAGGGTACTTGCTCCCAGAGCACATACACCAAGAAGTTGAGCACGTAAAAACACATCTGCCAAATTATTTGCCTTCCAGCAATATAAAACTGAAGTGCCAATACCTACCAACTGTACCTATGTGTCAGATTTTTGAAACTAGGATAATTTCTTTGTCGCAGCAAGAGAAGGAGAAGGTCAGCAAAGACACACTTAGTCCAGGCTCTGAACTGATAAGAGGGCTAAGGCAGGCTCTTAGTTCTTTCCTGCTTCAGGAGGTCTGAAAAAGCAGGAGCTGGGCTCTACTTCAGCACAATCTGACAGTAAAACAGCATTCTTTGAAAAGTGCCTGCAATAAAACAGCATCTTCTTACTGACAAGATGAGCTCCCAGCAAGGATCAAGGTCATATCTGCTGACTCTAATGGCAGAAAATGAGCTTGTGACATATTACTTGTGCAGAGTTAACTTGGCCAAGAGATAATTAATGGAAGATGTGTGGTGGAGTCCCGTGTGCTGCTCTAAAAATCTCAGACTGTAATTGATAACACTGACTCTTGTAAAAGAAACTGTACTTCTGATCCAGCACAGAAATCAAAACACAGCACTCCAAAAACAAAACCAACCAACCAAAAAAAAGGCATTTTACTTTAGGAAGTGTCCTTCTGATACAGTGATTTTACACTTCAGAGTGTTTTAAATTAATTTCTGGCTTCCAGTGCTGTTACTTCCCTCAATACTGCGTTATATACTCTCTGATTTCCCTGCCATGGCTCATACTTTGTGTAGCTGGTGACTCTTGATGACGCATTTTGATGCATTCAGCACAACCACACGCTAGAACAAACCAGAGATCACCATATTTCTGGCTGTGGAGCTAGAGTAAACATGGACCTGTGCCCAGACAGAGTCAGCGGTGGCTGGAAAACCAATACTGAAAGTCTAACAGGAGAACTGGCAGAAAATCTGCTCCACTGAAAACATGGTGCTGGAGCAAATCTGTCATCTTTCAGTGTACTGAGGGCTTTCAGGCAGCCCAGTTTTGGTGCTGGGAGCAGGCACTGCTCTTCCTATTTCCCTGGCTCCTTCCTACTCTTCACAGTCACTCAGGAGCCATTTCCACATATCCCACTTACGGATCAGGCAGAGCTGATGGAGAGGAGCGTCTGATAGCAGAGTGGCTCTGCTGCTGACTCCCTGTGTGGCCTCATCACTCCATGGCTCGATTTCTCCACATAAAATGACTAACAGCACTTCCTTACCTCCTAGGGGGGTTGTGAGGATAAAAACAGCGACAGCCACAAAGCATAAAGTTATTACAGCCATCTGTCCAGAGTTACTGTCAGCTTTAGCATATAGGCTGCAGTCAGACATGGTGCTGAGAGCATTCCCAGCAGCTGCCCTGCTGGATGGAGGATGTGGCATGCTGCTCTGGTATAGGTGCCTCTAGACTCAGAGGGATGAACCTCATACAAAATACATTCTGCCTCAGAGAGAGAAAGTAAACCTCTTTCATCAGGTTTCTTATTTTCTTCCAGGAGAAGGCAGCAAAGGAAACCTCTGCTACCTTGGACATGCTGTGGAAAACTGAGCATGGACTCACACCCTGCTCTGCAACAGACTCCTCCCCTGATGGGAAGAAGCTGAGAAGCCATACTGAGAGCCCTACTGGAACCCTCTGCTCCTCCCTCCTCCACAAAAGCAACAGCTAGGTGTGGAAAGATGCTGTCAAAACCTTCACCACATCAGTTCTTGCCACAAGTGCTCCCTTGCCTCTAACCACCCTGAAAGGAAGCGAAGTGTAAACAGTCTAGTAAGATCTATTCCAGACGCCTGCTGTGGTGCATCAGATTAACATATTAACTCTTAAAAGCCCTCTAATTTTAATGAGAACTCTGTACTTATACTGAAAGAAGTTTTGCAGAGATCAGCAGTTTCTCTGATGCTAGGGAACCAGGGAAACCTGTTAAGAGCAGACTGTATGGATAATTGAGAGAATTATTCAATGCTACTTTTAAAGTACTTCGGATTGCAATACTGCATGGGTTGGTAATACTTTTCTCCTAATATTTTCAAATATAGATTTGCAATGGTTTGTTTATTGTTAGGTTTTGCCTTGCAATCAGACAAACACAGGCTTTGCTTCAACTGGTGCTTCAACTAAGCAGAGTAAGCCAAGTCAGACATGGCAAGAAAGACCATGGACAAATATGTCTACTTGATGCAGGAAGTCTGGGGTCTTTTTCGGGGATGGTTTTGGTAGTGTAGTACATACATCTGCCATCGAAGTACCCTTTGATAAAAAGCAGGAGAAGAACCCAACAGCTCAAATCGTACAAGAACATGAGATGGATACCAAGCCAGCCCAGGGGGCAGGGAGAGGCAAAAGAGCTCATCACAGGGGATGGGAGGTATAAACCTGCTGGACTGGCACCATGCCCGATATATGCATCCCAGAGCCTGGCAGACTTCCCCTAAAGACAAGTTTCATGAGCAACACTCTGTCAGTCGGACTATCCTGCCACTGGATCTGCTTAAGGAGAGCAACCTGCCTGTGACTGGCTGTACCTTCTAGAAAAAGGGGAGGACAAAGTGTGTGTTACACCTCTTATGTCACAATGTTCTTTGTTTAGGTGTCTTCAACCATGCTATGTGCATATACTTACTGAGCTCTACAGAAATCAGCAGTGACAAATACACAGGCAGCTGCTCCCATGCCTCCTTCACTTGGCCAGATAAACAACATGTATTTCTTTTTAACGATCAAGGAGCAGTCACAAACAAACACCATGAAAATCTCAGAGCAAAAATTAGCCCTGGAGCAGTTGGGTATTTGGGCACATTTCCCATTTTGTCATCTAGACATCCTAAGCAGCAAGAAAGCTGGTAAAACCAGAGACCTGGCTGCTGGGGGTCTGCAGTGATTGGTCTGGAGGAGTTTCTCCATGCTCCAGGACAGTCAGAGCGCAGCTGGAGAAAAAAGAGACACATCTAGGGCAGGTTAGGCTGCCAGGGAGGCACAGCAAGGGTGGCATGACAGGACTTGCAGACACCAGAGTCCCAGCTTGCCCCAGAAACTGTGTCCTCGACCCCAGTGTGCATTGTCCTCTTTTCATTCCTGAACAGCAGCACATGAACTGCCCAAATGGGACAACCACCCTGATTTAAAACCACAAAACCTAAACCAGTCAACAATTCAAGAACCCAGAGCTCCTGCCTTTCCTCAAGGTGGATTTCTTTTGAAGCTAACTATTTATATTTCCTCCCCAGTCTTGTCAGCAATGGTGCAGGCACAAGCTGTTAGGTTAAAGGAAGCTGTTGCCTCAGTTTTGTCCTGTCCCTTTCACCTTTACCTCACATGAGGACAATGCATATTCCATTTCACATAAGCCCAGAAGCATGTGAGTGATTTTGTGTGACCAGCTACATATAATTATCTTAGATGTAGGCCTATAAATGATTCATTAAGATCTGTATCAGCTGGTTATTTAATGTGTCCTGCTAATTAAAACTTTGTGATAAAGACAACTACAGCTTTTGGTAATTATGCCTCTGGACAGTATGATGCACTTCCAACTAGTGTTTGCAATCGTGGGTGTAAGTTGACACCTAAAGTAGGATCGAAAAATATAGGTTAACTGCTGCTTTTAATTGCTCTTTGTTACCAAGATTATGGTAGAATTTCATTGTACAACACCCTGAGACTCTTTTGCATAGTGCGCATTACGGGCACCGTTAGGGTGCTCTGTGCTGCATTATCCTATTGTATACCTGAGAATCCTATGGGAAAAAATCCCAAAGTTTTAAAACGTCTATTTCACCTAGAAGGAATGTGCCTGGCTTGGCTCATCTGGGAGGGCAGTGGACCAAAAACACGTTTGAGGAAACACAGTGTGTTTTACCCTACATGATCAAATGTGTAATTTCTTGCTCAGGTCAGAGATCCTGCTAGGCTCCCTGTAACCTTCTCCTGAGTTAAGGTCTATGGTCACCATATGCCAGATCTGGCTTCTAGAAGGAAGAAACAGCGAAGCAGAAAGCGCATTAGGTCCTGTTTTGTTGGTCAAAAAGGAAGCTGCACTAAGTTTATTTCAGTGTAACTTAGAAGGTATAACTCAGTTTGTCTCCAGTCTTGTTCTCTCAAAATATGTTTGGCATTGAAAGGACTATGTCTTTGTATAAAAACGGGTAAGGACATTAATACATTTTTTGGGGATGGCTATCAATGAGTAAAACATCAGTAACAAAGTGGTAAATGCTAAGTAAAATAAGCTTTTCCTAAGAAGCTTATGCTAAGAATATAAGTCTTGCCCCACTACTGGAAGAGTACATTGTCATCCTTCTAATCTCATTGGCAGCCTGATATCCCCATTAGGATAAATGTTAAGATCGATCACCTCAGTTGAGGCTTTTCCACTGCAAGTTCTGCTTGGTTAGACACAATGGGGGATGACTGCCCTCGTGTCGACACTTGTCATCTCCTGTGAGGATGCTTTGCTGGCTCCTGTTGTCATCGGTCAAGGACTTGTTTCACCCATGGGAATGACTCAGGTATAACCTGTTGGCTCTTGTTAGCCACAGAGCATTGCCTAAACTCTAAAGTCTGCATCCCATGGGAGCAATGCACTAATCTAATCTCTGGTTAGTTTCTATAAACACTAATTTGTGAAGACAACATGAAAACTATAGAAGATAGAAAATCTGTCTATCAAATGCATTTGGATCCCCCAAGGTGACTTGGTATAGTCCCTACCACTGTGACCAGCACCATTAAATCACCAGTGTAGGAGAAGCAAGAAGTAAACTCCATGCTGACCTAAATGCTTTCTTCTCCAACTGTCCCTTTCCAGCTTCTCACATCCACCCTCATTCATGTGGTACCACATCCTCAATTGCAGGACAGAGACAGAATGGAATAGGTAAAGAAAGCCTTTAAATATAACTTTACTTTGGCTAACAAAGGTTTTACTAACTGACTGACCTCATGCCTATAATAGCATAGAAGTAGTAGCTAAAAACTTTTGCATATTGCACAAGTTGACCATATTGCACAAAAAAAGCCTAATGAAGCCCAGCTACCTGCAGATCTGTGTCTCAGACCACCTTACAGTGCTGTCTTCGTTTACTTTTCAGTTACTCTCATGATACAGTGGATGCAAATTAGTCCTCAGTCACTCTTGTCTCATCTGTTCTTTGCCATGTGTTGATGTCTGAGTTTCAGGTTAAGCTCTTCAGTCATTTCTGATTACATTGCTGATAGTATCCTCTGGTGATTACTCAGGGGAGCACTCACAGTGTAACTTTCTACTCTATGGGAGCATTTCACAGGGGTTCTCTATGATCTACTTTAATTAAACTGATAGGAACTTAACTGTGGTTGAGACTCCTACTGATAGTTTATCAAAAGTGATTCAGTTTCAAATAAGGACATACACACCAAATGAGTGTCTAAGTCTCAAAGTTCCCATGAGACAAAAATGCTCACAATACCAGATAACCCTCTGAGTGCCAGCTCCAGCCTGTGGTAGCTGCAACAATGCCAGCACATTGTTATTAACTTGTAGAGAAGGGAGCTGGACTTAGAAAAGAGGGAGATGGAACTGAAGGTGTTCAGGAGCTCCTCAGCAAGCACCAGCCTTTCTCTTGTCTTTGAGGAATGCTGCTGTCTTTGAAAAATGCCTCAGTCATCTTTGTTCTTCCTTAGGAGCACCTTACAGAGTGGTCCCACTGACCAGTACTATTCCCAGCAAGGGAAACGGGGTAGGCAGGCAACCCTCAAAGGGCTCATCTGTACATGACTCAGCTCCATTTTCCCAAACTATTTGTATGGCCACCTCAGTAAAGCACTGAGGACAGACAAGAAGCACACTTCTATGGCATAACAGAATCCAGTCAAGTTAGTCCTGACCTGAAACTATAAGGAAAGACAGTTTATACAGTCAAGGTTCACACTTGAGCAATATTGTAGGGCAGTAGCTGCCAGTGAGTGAACAGGAAACATAGACATAGTCAAGCATAGGCTTATCAGCAGACACAGATCTGTGGCCACAGCAGTACAAACAGGGTGTGCTGGCACCTGGAACAGCAGCAGCAGGAACACCCAGACCCTGACCGGACAGGGAGGGGGACAATCTGCCTGCTACCTAAAAGAGGACACTCCTTAGGACAGAAGACTCATGCCCATTGATGGGAGAAGGGAGACTCTAACGGCACTTACAGCATTCTGGCTCAGTGAGCAGCTCCACAGCTGCAAATGGCATTGGTACAACTCAAGACTTACTGGGGTTTTCATCTTGCATATTCTTTGGGTGCAGCAGCACTGCTGGAAAAGGCGCAAGTTCAAAACCCATTACACTGAAGCACTTCAGCAGCAGAAATGCTATTTCCCAGTTGTGCTCCAGTATTTCCCTGTGGCCTTTGGGTGACATCATCCTGGCATTCTCCTCCAAAAGCAGGTGGTTACAGGCATTGATTGATAGTAGGAAATGAATTACCATCTCCCCTGAAATGATATGGAAACAGAACAGGATTAGACGTCTTACCCCAACGGCTATGAGGAGAAATGGGGTCAAATCCAGAATTAGAGTGAAGGTGCTCTAACAATAGGCTACAAGCTATAGGTTTGCATGCTACCTAGCACAGTGTGGCCGTAATCCTGCTGAGGCCTCCAGGCAGTGCTGCAATATGCATCATCATAATAATGAGTTTCTAATCCAAATCAAGTGCCCAACCCAGTAGGCACCGCCTGACTCACAGAAAGGATTAGCTGACAGATGTAAACAATAGCTGTGGGAGTTGCTGTGTCCATTATGCAATCCTTTTATGCTGAGTATACAGAAACAGCTGAGAAAATTAGGAGCTTTTGCTAAGTAACTGAGATTTTCAAATATAAGTAATGGGTAGTCTCATTCTTCAGCCCTAGGGATAACACATCGATATCATTGCACCCCATTCCTAACTCTTGAATCAACCAGATTAACAAGGACAGGGACTCATGTTCATACAGTGAGACAATAAAGACAAGCTACTTACAAGATGATCCTCTGAAGCATCCAGACCATGTCTGCCTTTTCCCACGAATAGGTCCTACTTTCTTTCATCACAAAAGTTCCTCTGTCACAGGGTGGAATGTGTGGGAGAAGCAGGGGGCGCATGGGAAAAAATCAACAGGAATTAGAGAAATTTACATTTCTTCACAAGAATTGAGAAGTTGGACATCAAATACATATTTTTCGATTAAAGTGTGTGCTACTAGTCTAGAATTTAATTCCAGGAATAGATGAGAGCTGGCATCTAGGAGACAGTCAGAATTGCTTGAGTTACCGTAACTCAAGAGGAACTCATCTGAGGACAGGCAGTGTGGCTCAGTCACCAACTCCATATTACAGACCACACTCAGAGACCACACTGTGCAGTTTCGCTGAGCTTGGGCTTCATTGTTCACCTTACGGGGAGCTGCCTAAACCATCCCCCAACTCAAGTCAGAGGGCAGATGTACTAAAAAGGAGTCAGTTAGGGACAGTCGTCAGGTCACGATTTTAGTTAATGATGAAGGAAAAAGAAGTTTTTATTAATTTCCCTCAGTATCCAGTCTTTGTAATTTATGATGTTTTCATGTAATTTGTTTCTATTTTCACTACCTTTTCCGTAAGAAAAACAAGATCTGCAATAATAAATCAGACCTAATACTTACCATTCCAGATTCTTCGGTAGAGGAGACAAAACAAGCTCTCAGAAGCAAGGATTGCACTAACCTTGTCTGCAGGCAGAAAGAAAATCAAGGGGAATTATCTGTGCTAATTTTGTTATCTTCCTGAGGTTTGTGATTTCAAAAATCCTCAGGGCTTTTTTGAGATGCTCCCTCTCTCTCAGTTCTAAATAGGAAACATGCTCCATGCGCATTCTTCAGATGAACAGCAATTAACAGGGAAACAACAGTTATGATAAATGATGAACCAATAAAACAATGAACAGAGCAGTAGCTCCTGCCTCTTCACTTGCCTTTTATGCACCATCACAGCCTATACCTTTTTTTGACCAAGCAGGATACATGCTCCAGCACAACTGAAGGCAAAGCACTAGTGCTACTGCCTTCAGCAGCAGCAGGGCAGGGCAAAGCAGAGCTAAGTGAAAGGGATTTCAGTATGATCTGCTGAGCCCAATCAAAGAGCCCTTTAAGCTTTGCATGCCGGGTGACAGTGGAGCCAACAGCAGCAATGAGCACTTTGTTGGTCACGTAGTTGTGGTCATGCCTGTTGGATGTGTGTGGGGGCTGCTGTCTTGCACCAGCATCCTCTTCAGCCTCTGAGCCACGGGGCGGCCCATGAACAGCGAAGATACTAAATCCAAACATGCACCGCCAAGGTGATAGAGAGAAGAGAGGATAGCAGTGCCCTATCTGGGAAGACTCGCCCAACACCCCTCAGAATGGGCCAGTGTGACTGTAACTAATGGAATTAGGTGTTAAACTAATGTAAACATTGCTTACTATTACAACATGCTGAAGTGAATATCGCTTTGGGAGGAATGACTCAATTTACCCTTCTCTTTGAGCTCCAATTTTCACTTTTCTCATATGACAAGCTTCACACAGCTGTCTAGTTTTGGTAGGTTTCAAATCACCTACCAAATCACACCAGGGTTGTGAAAGGGGTGTATAATAAGGGACTACTATTTAAAATAAGCTTACTTTTGCAGAAGACAAAAAACAGCTAAAGAAACATGAGCTCAAGTAGCTGTTGTTAGGTCGGCTTGTCGAACCTACTCGACCCAAGTTAAGGCTCACTCTCGGCGAGTCCAGTACCAAGTCTCATGTTGGCTTTGAGCAAGGCTGAAGTACACACGGGTGGCTAAGGACACCAAAGAAAGCACTGGGGCTGTTCATAAAGACCTGGAAGTAACGTGCCTAAAATAAAAAGCATAATCAAGTGTGCTGTAAGTATCAGACCTACAGACAATTTTCATAAATGTAACAACAAGGGAATAATAAAGGCATTTTGTTATTAACTGTGAGGTTTAGCAAATACTTCCTATGTTTCATACTAGGGCTGAGAATTATGTAGTCACACACAAAAGCAGAGAGGTTGCTCCTTACATGGAGTGCTGCCCCAACACAGTGGGTGCTTTGACTTCTGCACACTAGAGCACCCTGCAATTAATTTGTTTTCCAAAGAATGAAGTCAAAGGCTGTAGCTGACCATGCAGCTCATTATTCCCTTTGCCCTCTTCCTTTCCCTGCATGTTATTACCAGCTAGGCAATAATGTAGATTATTTTTGCCATTGCTAATCTTTGTAATGCAGAAGAATCAGATCCATCAATATCTGGTAAAGCAGAGGAATCAAAGCAGGGCCCAGTGATAGGAAGAGACAAATATTCTGTTCTGATCTAAGAGCTGTAGAAAGGCAAAGAATGTGAAACAAGACTCCAAAAAATGGTCCTCAAGCAATGCACAACAAGAAGACAAACCCTAAGGTTTTACCCACTCTCTGCATGAGGAAATTCCTTCCTATCCCAAATGTAGAAAGAGCTTCAGCAGTATGTCTGGGAGCAAATATTATTAGGGCTGATCTAGCTTGTTTTAATCCAGGCATGACACTGGCACTCAAAAGATGATGTTGGGTTTTGATCTCGCATTTCAAAAATTACAAAAGGAATCTCCCACGGCAAAAAATTCCAAATAGTGATTAACCTTCTAGGGCAAAATCCAGACTTTCCATGTGTTTGATCTAAATTCAGTTATTTTTTAATTTCAAGGAGTGGGTTTTTTTTCTTCCTGCCACTGCTTAGTTCACATATATTCATTCCTGTGTGGGTCCTGAAGATTTCCTGAAGACATGTCAAATCCGACACAGAGATCTGAGGTTCAGTAGGGGTTAATGCATTTAAGCTGTGAAAACATGTTTCTGTAAGTGGCAACACAGCTATGTAGAAATCTTGAATATGAAGTAATTTCACATACAAGGAATGTTTTGTGGTTCTTGATGGAGTCAGGTTGCTCTTTTCATTTCCATCCTTGGGGTGGTAGTGGCTGCCCACTGGCAGGGAGAGCAGCATGGGGCTGTTACTAGATGAACCTCCTGGGGAGGCACTGGGCATGTTGGCTTTCAAGCAGTGCAACTGGAATTGAGGATATTGAGCACTACAAAGAATTTGGGCTTTCATATGCTTTTCACTGTTGTAGGCCAAAATAAGAAAAAAAATCAGGGGTATCTTGTTTATGTAGTGACGTTTCCCATGTCCAGGCACTCTGTGATACTTACAATAGTCATATAAACTGTTGCTAATCTGATTTGGCAGGCTGGTCCAATGATTCCTGCTTCTGATTAAAAGTGTTTCCACACTTGCTGAGAGAAGGCTTAACTCCAGCTAAGCCCTTGCACTAAACTGATGAACAGCAGACCCAACATATCATTTTTAAGCGCCAAATCTGATTGCTTAGTGGTACTTGGCACGAACCAGCTTCACTGGCAACAGCTCTCTGCTGCCTACCTCTCTGGATCCACCTCAGAAGACAGATAGCAACTCTCTGGAAGCACTGGGTGTCCCAAGAGTGTGTGAGCAGAAATTCAGTCTCCATAATCATGAGGTGACAAACTGGGCTCGGTTCTACTAAAACAAGCAACAACAAAATAAGCAGCATTCTTCAGTCTTCTCAGAGTTCATCATGCAGCACTGCTCTGTGTAATGTAGCTTTTCCCAAACAAAAGCTGTGCTAACGTATAGTTAAAGGGAGACAGCTCAAAATAGCATTTTGGGGCAAAAACTACAGACGTTGCAATAATTATAAATCTAGTCATTAGATGTTTAGCATGAAAAATGCACATAGCAATACTGCAAGGCCAACTGAGCACCAAAATAAATAGTTACTTGCAGCCAAACTATCTTGCCTCTGTTTTAAGGTGACTAAATATCATGACAGCAAAGCTAATCTAAAACTATGGGCATGTAAGTGTGATCAGAGTGTTATAGTTGGATTATCTTACAGAAATTTAAGATGTCAAAATTAATAAATAAATGCAGAGTCCGAACATGTCCGAACATTAGCCGGCAGGACAAAACATTACTCTACAACGTATTTGTAAAATGTTATAACAAGACTCTTCTCCCTTCCCTTGTTCTACTGCCTGAACTAGTGTATAAATATTTTTCTAATTAAAGAATAAAATATCCTGGTGTAAAGTGGGGAAAGATTAGATGCTGATTAAGTCCTTAGGGGAACAAAAAAGGGGATGGGTGAAAGAACAAATCTGCTTCCCTATATATTTCATTCAATTCTTGATCACAAATTTAAGATGAGAAACGTTTAAGTATTTGATCCCTCATCACATTAGCTCTCTAAACAACAGAATCAATGAAAAGCAGAGATTAGGATCAAGCCTCTGCATCTTACTTGAGGAGCAACTCCCCTCCATGGAATTGTCTGGAAGCTGGTAGCAAAGAGATGCCCATGGAAAAACACATCCCCTGGTGATGGCATTAGTGGCACGGCCAGTAGCAGTATACTGAGAGGGAAACATCAATACCTGAATTGCAAGAGTGCAATTGATGCTGTTTCCTCTCAAGTTCTCAGTGCATCCTGTACCAGTAGCTCCTTAAACAGACGAGCTGAAAGAGCCACAGTTCCCTTGCTCTTTTGCTGCAGTGCCTTCTAGCCAAGCTCCCAGGTGTGCTGAGCTCCTGCATGCACTGATGCCTTCACTCATCATCAAACCTACAGCAGATGGGACCAAGAGGGAATTCAATGCCAAAAAAAGCTGATCACACAGCTGTAACAACATGGTTGATGCTGGTGATGCTGAATGTTCTTGCTACATACACACAGCCTCCTAGGAGACCTCTGTGTCACATTTAGGACATTGCCCTATTTCGGCTTAACTGCTTTGTTTTCACTGTGCAGAGTGGTGGATTTTAAGATCTGAGACGACTGCAAACTTAATATACTGCAGACAGCATCCAGCATTTTTCTGCATCGCTGGAGTTCAGACATAGGAGAAATCCTTTCCAGCCTCTGGATTTTTCCAACCTTTTTTCCCTCTTCAGAGAGGAATATACACAGAGCTAAGTGTTTCATTTTATGCTAAAACAAAAGGCACACTACGTTATATTTATTTAACCTGTGCTCTAGGATTCACGAATTCCTCTTTACTCCCATGCTGTCCTTAGGAGCCAACCTTCTTTGTTCCTTCCAAGGCCATGAGGACCACTCAGCTCTTGTATGTAATCCTGGTCCCTTGTACTGATGCTCCTGCCTGGCATCATCTGATCCAGGACCTTCAGCCTCCCTCAAGGTGCAAAGTCCTTAGACGTTTGTTTGCAGTTTAGCTACCCAGGAAACAACCATGGAGGTTTGCAAGGACTTTTAAAAATCTCTTGCTAAACAAACCCAAATTGCTTGCAGGTTACAGCAAGGAGGCGTGCAGCCATGGAAATGCAGAATACTGAGCACATCTCCCTCCCACCAGCCAGCCATGCTGCCATCAGGTCCCTGACAGTTGCAGGAACCCAGGGCCTCCAAGTCTCCTACTTCTGCCTCTTACACCAGAGAGAACCTGTTCCTGGGTAGAAGGCATTTCTCTTTAAAACAGGCAGCCTGAGGCACTTTTGCCCATTCCCTCTGTACTAGGATTTTCCATGTTCCAGTTCTCAAGCGGAAACACTGACTGAGCTATTTCGAGTCAGTGACTACCAATTGCTGCCAGAGCTTTGCCAAGGTGGGGTTCCTCAAGGTTGATGTGCTTCAGTCTCCAAGACTGAGCTGGTTTCCTGGTGCCAAAAACCTCATGACATTCAGCAGAACAAAAACGAATTCATAGGCTGCCACTGATGCTCTCAAAACCCTTGCTGTCTTTCCAACTTAGGAAATGGAAAATAGAGAAGTTCTCAGAATCTGCCTCTCCTGCGTGGGGTAGGCAGTGTACAAATTGTACCTTAACAGTTTGGGATTCAAAACCTTTATTCTTCTTATTTGAAACTATAGCACAGTTTCCTATATGTCCTGTATGAGAGCAGTTCTTGATCAAAGATACATTCCTTGTAAACCCCCCCGCACTCTGTACTTGCTGGGGGTACCCAGGGTGGGATGAATCCTCAGAGTGTGCGCACTACAAGTAAAACAGTGGGAAAATCCCTGTAAAGGACAAGTCAGTCTCCTGTTTATATTTAGAGCTAGCATTTCATGTAAGCTGTGATGTTACAAAGTCAAGCGTGTGTAGTTTATAAAGACATTTCTCCTTGCCCCTTTGTACATAGCTTGACAGAAGCAAGAGAAAGTCTCTGACAGATGCTGATGAAATGAGATATCTGGTTACAGAGCTGAAATATTTGGAAAGGACACAAGTGAGAACAGAATTTATTGCCTTTGTGAAAAGGGGATTTAATTTCTAAACTATCCACACGTGGCAATGAGCAACCTTGTCTCTGCCCTCTGGTGACAGCCTGCAGGCACCATGCAATTATGATTAAAGCCTTTTATTGTTTTTGTCCCAGATTAGATTAAGTTGGTATTTAAAGATACAATTTTCTCATTGCGTTGTCATGCCAGAACAGAGGCGTGGTTATCTGTGCACTTTTACTGAGGAGCAAAAGAGAAATCTGAATGCTTTGAGGTAAACATGACTAGCAAGATTCCTAACTCTGAGGAAGAGCAGGAGAAGTAATTACAATCCTTCTAGATAATTATTAATATTAATTCTTGGTGTTCAGTTTAACTGGGAAAACAATTTGAATGAGTTCACACTGCCTCTAAAGAAAAAGTAGGGAAGAGAAGGCCACTTGTTTTCAGTGCTGTCTACAGCAGAGATCCTCTCCCTCCAGGGCCACAGCAAGGTCAATATCCATGCTCCCAAAATCATGGCACCTTTGCACAGAGCCACACTCGGTAAGTTCTCATCCTTCATGATTGGGACATTTCTTAGTAATAAATATTACCATGCAGCATCTAAAAGTCTGGAATTTATGGATCCATTTACATACAGAGATCAGGTTGGATCAGGTGATGACCTACATATGGATCACTGACATATGCACCCTTCATCACATAAAACAACATCTCAACTACCATTGTTCACACTATTACGATTTTACAGTACCTGCACAGGTAGCTCAGATGGCTACAGTGATCACAGGTACACAATGAAAACCAGAGTGGCTCAATGACATGTCAGGTGACCCACTGGTACAGACACCATTTTTTGGCCTGTGACAATGTGATCTCCTGCCTAGGCATCACGTGGGCTATCCAAATTGTACCTCATTTATCTGGTGATGGTTTTATCCAGTTAACATCAATCTCTGGCCAGTCTTGCCTTTTTGCTGCTGATTTCAATTCACCATTTTAAAAGTCAACATTAATTCATCTTACAAACTAATTTTACTAATCTCTTTATATTTTGTACCAATCACCTTAGAGCAAGTTTGCACATTCTTCTCTGGCAGCCCTCAGGCATCAAGGGAAGGCCATGTGGACTCCAATGCAAGAGCTGCAATATCTTTCCCTTTTCACCTGACTCTACTGTCCTTCAGAGGACACCCCTGCTGGATGGGGGTGGTCTGGATACCATCCCCAATCCCTGGGAGCTCAGCACATGCTTCCCAGCACTCTGAGCTCTCCCCCCCTCTCTTTAAGCTGGATCCCTCAGCATGAAAAACCTTCACATTCCCCAGGCCAGCTACAGTGCAGAAATGGGACTCAAGTGCTTGTTTCTGTAAATACTTGATATGAAATAAGAAACCATCTGCAGGAACAAGGAGTGAAAGCAATCCCACCCCTCTTTGCCTTGGATAGAAGAGTATCTTAATCCTCAGCCTAGGAACTCACTTTTTTTTTCTGTGTGTCACAGGGAATAGGGCAGTATTTGTGTAAAGCAAGACAAGTTTGGCTGCAGGACTAGTCTTCAGCAGGGTAAGGCAGAGTTCCATCTTGGAAGTGGGAGGTGGGGATTCAGCTGCTCAGGGGTAGAGGAGAAAACAGCTCAAATCTTGCACAGTCCAGAAATTCACCTTCAGGCATGGTCATCAAGAAAAGCCCAACACAATGCCAGCCACAAGCCACCACCAGAAGTGCCTCCGTCAGTCTGGTTGGGTACCCAACCACCTATCCATGGCCTGTCTGTGCATGATATGACAGCTGCCTAGCAAGCTCTCTGTTCAGGGCTTTGGGGCACCCTTTTCTCAGCCCCTGCTGTGGCATCCCTGGCCAGGGGTACCAATACAGGGCAAGCCTGTGTGCCAGCGTGCAGCCACAAAGCCTCCCAGAGCAACAGGGCCACTTCACGTAATTTGACACAAAGTTCTGGGTCTGCAGGTCCCTGGTCACCCAAATATTCTCCTCATTACAGATGTTTGAGTCACGTCACACCAATCAGCTGTACAGGTGGGATGGTGGAAGGTGACTTTAGTACTGACACCTCAAATGGCCTCACCTAAGACTTATCTAAGCTGCTGACTTAACCATTTTTAACCTACTATAATTACAGTAATTAAATCCAATTGTTAATAATTACAATATTTACAACCTAATATTTTTCATTGTTACCTGGGCCCCAGATTTAATTTTTATTATATGGAGATTGTGAGTTATCTGTGCTACTTAGATATTAGCAGTACTCACAGTAAAAGACTTAACCCAGGTATTAAATTTCTTAAAGGGCAAAACCTATAATTAATTTTAATCCCAAGATAATTAAAAGATGTATCTGAAAATTCTCAAAAAAAAAAAGGCAAGAAAAAGGAAAAAAAAGAATTAAAATGGTGCTGTTTCTATTCAGTGAGTAGATGATGCAAAGTTTGTAGAGGACAAATCGTATTTTTTATAGAAGAGCATTATATGTAAGCTAAATAACAACTATAACTCAATTATAACTATAACATCATGACTATTAGCTAAAAAATTACAGTAGGAGTGGGAAAAATAAATAATAATGACCTGCACTAGTTTGGATAAAAATCATACTGCTTATTAGCTGCATTCCAGTATTACAAAGCAAATGAGTCTGAGTGTGAGACAGACCTAAGAAATGCCTTCAGAGCAAGGAAAAGATGAGAAGGAGCAATGCACAACTACTTTCAAGTCCCTAATGTTCCAATTTTAAGAAAAAGGACTAAAGGTAACAACAAATAGCTAATTGCCCAAGCAATATCAGAGATAGGGGCATGAAGAAAAGAATGGACAAATGAGTAAGGAGGTTCAGACAGCATGACAATGAGCACCAGCTTGAAACTAGAAGTGCAAATGAAACATTTTCATGAGTGCCATTTAAATCCCCCTTCCCATTCCAAGAAGCAGTGGATGGCATAGGGGGATTTCTCTAGCACACCACTTGCCAAGTAAGCCCCAAGGGACTCTGACTGAATTCTGTCTGTAAGCACTTTTACTGTGGGAATTTTTCTATACTTTCTACAGGAGAAAGACTCCTGATTTATTCAGGAGTTCTGGACAATCAGCTCCCTGAATTTTTACTTCCTGTGGTGATACAGAAAGTTGTCCATGAACTGAAAATCACAACTCTTTACTGTGAAAGCACATCGAAGAATAGGAGTCATATTTCAGTATGTCATTTATCAAAGTCAACAAGAGCTCTGCCAGCAGTCACAATGGTGCCAGGTAACGAGGCCAGCACGTGCTCATCCAACAAACAAGAGACAAAATGAGCTATAGGCTGGCTGCATATGAAACCAGAAACACAAAGAGTTGTATATCAAAACAGCTTTTGACAACATGATAGGTTGCTCTGGCTTGCATGGGCTGTTGCTTTCAATCCTTTAGGATTGACTGTAATGCTTCCTACACCCATTACTTTCACCTCACCAACATGTGCCAAAAAGACATTACGGCAAGACATCAAAGTGCACCACGGGCAGCACCTACACAACCAACTGGATTCACTGCCTGATTGCCCAGCCTGTGCAGTATCTCTGCCTGGACAGCATCACACTCAGGGGTTAACTTCAGCTGTACTGGCAGCAGAGCAGTGCCCCCAGTGTGCAGCTGGCATGGATGATACCAGAGCCTTCTGCAGCATGCTGTGCTGCAGGCAGCAGAACCTCTCCAGTGCCTGATTACTTCTAATTATAACACCGGGCAGATGTGCAGTGTTTTGGCAGAGTTTGGCACGGTGTTTTACGTTGCTTTAGATTGACCGAGGGAAGCAAGCACCAGCAGCTGAGCAGCTCCTGAGGCATGTCCGTCAGCAAAAGCAATGCTCTCCAATTAGCAAGTCAGCCCCTTCTGCCTGAGCATCAAAGCTCTGCAGAAAAAGCAACTTTCTACCACCGAGGGGCTGAGCAAGAGCCCCTTTGTCTGCCCCCACCAGCTGAACCACAGTGAGATGGGGGCTTTGCTGGAGGGAAATACCAGCAGAGTTGTCAGGCTGGGGCTCAGGAAGTCCCTGCTGATGTCCCTGTCTCTGCTGCCCGAGCTCACCAGCTACAGGGTGGGCCTTTCCCTATCCCCACCATCCTTCACCTTACATACCCATAGAAGAAAATCCCCAAGGCAGAGCATGCCTTTAATATGAGGCTGTGAGATAGTGCTTCCAAAGAAACCCAATTTCAAATGGAGCCCCCATGTACTGTTACACAATAGGTTATGAACGATCCCAACTTAAAGTGATGTAGGAAAAGACTCTAATACCCATCTCAAAGAGACAAATGGGTTCCATGTCCTGTCTTGCAGCCCAAAGTCTAGGCAGAGCTCAATGGCCTGCATCTGCAGGAGCAGGACACATTTACTCTATTTTTAAAATAAAGAACAAACATTTTATTGACTCCTTCAATGTCATGCCTCAAGCTCTGATTTAGGAAGTGGGTTTGTGCCATTTCTAAATAGAAAATACTTAAGTTGTTCATGAGATGCTGAGAGTCATATAACACGCAGAAAATCTATCAAGTCCCCATAGAAATTGGGATAAGTGTGGCTCTACGGGGCACTTGAGAACAAGGCTGCATAACAAGCAATGCTGAGAATTGGCAACTTTCATAAAAGGGAATGGAAATACAAGTACTGTCTTAGAAGAGTCTCTCTGACACACTTAAGAAATAAAGTTAAAACAACTCCTTCAGGGTTATCTGTCTGAAAGATCTAGCTGGAGAGATGTATTTCATATACAGGCAGAACATTCAGCTTCTCTTCCCTGCCTGGGCTCTGGAAACACTTTCTTTAGAACTGTCTGATATTTTTCTCCTACTTCTTCAGCTTTTACCTGATGAGCTTCTGCTCATGTACAGTCCTATTCACATGGCTGACCACCCTGAGCTTTAACTGGGCCCCTCTAATTATTTTTTAACAACCTAGCAAAAGATCTGAGAGTTAAAAAAAAAAGTGACTTCTGAATAGGACCATCCAGAGACTTAACACAACTAAGAATATTAATTTCATGGCTCTGGTGGATTCATCGTAATAATCACAAGCATCCTACTAATGATTGCTCTTCCCCTTTCTCACCTACCCTCATTTAAAAAGCAGTGAAATTAATGGAGCCTATGTTTCTATAGATTTGCATTTTCTGTTCCCCAACAATCCTCACCATCCCACCAATAATCAGCTCCTACCCTCTGCTTCCTCTGCCAGATGGTTGGGCAAGATGCTGGATCAGCATCAGGTGGACTGAGCTATGGGCATGGGCCTCTTGGTGGACCCCTGGCTGGGCCAAACTCCTTGATTTAATAAGCCTCTTCATAAGCCTGTTGAGAATAAATAATTAACTTTGAGACTCCTGAATTACTCTCAAACACTGATAGATTTGGCCAGTGGGATCGAAATTTAATGGTAGTGACAAAAAACTAAGGATAACTGCCCTGACACCGGGGACTGGAAAAGGTGTTCAATCCAGTGAGGGGCAAACTCCCCCACTCCTCCATGGTGCCCACTAGCCTTTGTGTCCTACTGCCTCTTCTGATGCAGTGGGTTACACTGACACTGTGGCAGAGTGTTTCTGGGAGGCAAGGAAGACTCTGGGCAAGTTGTGAGCAGGGTGGTAGTGGGGATCTTTTTCAGGATGCTATTGCCACTCAGTATGCCCTTCCCTCCCTCACATGCTTTCCATAAGTCTCACAGCCTGTTTTTGAGTCTTCTGACTTAATTGGGTGTGCTCCAGATGGTAAACACCTGCATGCACCCCCGCTAATTGCACTGCACAAGTAAATGCTTCATCCAGAGAAAATAAAGGAGGAAGAAATTAACTTGTCACTCCCGCCACCACCCCCTATATTATCAGGGTGTTTTACAAGCACAGCATCCCTGGTTATGCCCCCAGACTTCAGGGGAGACACCCAATTAAGTCACCTGTGTTTGACCTGGAGTCTACACAGCTGCTGGTAGGAGGTAACAAGTAGAATTTGTGATGTTCCAAGCTTTCCCAGTGGAAAGCTCTCCTCCTCAGCTTCACCTAGAGGAGCTTCCTTCATAGGAAGAAAATCTGCCCACTATCCAGGGTGAAAAGGGTCTGTGAATCAGTGACCATCCAGGATGACCTCCACAGTCCCAAGGTTGTCTGACTGATACACCTCCACCTCAATATTTAAGAGAGATCCTCCACGGTTGTTAATAGCTTTCCTTACTCGTGAGAAGGGGAACCAAACTGCTCCTGCTACAGCACAAAGTTTCCAGCATTTGAAAAGCATTTTAGGAGGGAGTCCACCTTGTAAGTATGAATGGCTCCAGCACCAGCCTGCTTTGTGTCCATCCCGGGGGAATGTGGCCTTCTTCTCTGGCCACTGAGCTTCCAAATCTAGCACAGACAGTGACATTAATAGAGTGAGTCCTCTGAAGAGCTACAGAGAAAGAGGCTTTTGGAGGATGCAAGAACACTGCAGGAGAAATGTGATACAATGAATCAAGTTTTGCAATACAAAAATTCCCAATTTCTTTGGCAAATAAATAGATAGAACTTTGCTTTCCAAGAGGGAAAAAGAAATATGTAGTGTCAGACATTGCCAATCCCTGCCCGGTATGCGGTTGGGCACATCCAAAACCCTTGAGGTTTTCAGGAGAACAAGCAAAAACCTTACCTGGGTGTGGGATTTGGAGACTAAAGTCACAGTCTGCACAGTGCAGGTCAGGGCTGAATGCTCTCGCCACAGGTCACTCAAGCAAATGGTTACTGGAACAGGTAAATGTCTGCAAAGAGTTTCAGTGAATCAGCATCTTAGAGCAACATAGATTACGGAGAGGAGATGAACTCCAGGGTGGCAGAGACTGCTACTCGTCATGACCCCCTCACCTGACAGACCTCAAAGGGGTCTCAGGAACCTCCCCCCACCCAGTCTCAGATTCAGAGCTCAAAAACTGCTGCACACGCTGCTGCAGCTGCAAGCTGCCTCTGCCAGCTGTGCTCAGGAAGCTGGTCCAGGCACCTGGGGATCCTCAGGACTGTGAAAGGGTGAGACCAGGACTGCAACACCATTAATGAGAGAGACCTTCAGTCACCCAGGGATGCTCGGATGTCTGAGAGGCACCTGAACACACCCTGCTTGTTTCTGCACAAACCTGGCTGTCTTCTCCCAACAAGTAAATTTGAAGCAGTCACATCAGCTACAGGGAAGGAACAGAGAAAGAAAACCCCATAGAGCAACACCCACCCTTGCTGGACAAAACCCCTGAGATAGTCACCTGCCTAGGCAGGGCATGTGCTGCCTGGGGCACATGTCAGAAACCTGGTTTTGCCAAAGAACAAGGACAGGGATTCTGGCATAAGCTCAGGCATTTCTCCTTTCCAAGGGTACCTGCTTAAGAAGCAGGGCCTGACTGGTAACATAAGAGAGAAAATAGGAACAAAAGTGAGAAAAAAAATCCTCACAATACTTGCAGGTGTAGAGATAAAGCATAATTATGCATGCACACAATTTGATTATTTCATACTCTTAAAAAGGTAAAAGTCTTTACTCAAAAAGGTAACTTCCTTCTTAAAGAATGAAGCATTATTTATTATGTTTTTTCCCTATATTTCAAGGATGCTCTTTAAATGTTTCAGTATTGTAAAAGGGTCTTTGACTTTTCTGTATCTCTCTGTCTTTGCCTTCCACAGCTGGGAGAAAAATCTAAGGGCCTTAAATAAGTTTAAATATGAAAGTCAAAAAAAGGCTTTGAAAATAAGCTGTGAAGGAACACTCTGTATTTGAACTCCACAGAGAAAATTAAAATCAAGGGAAAACGTAGAGCTGGAACAGTAATACATCAAATTTTTAAATGTATTTATATATATATTTCAATCAGAGGACTCAATGTCTTACTGCTTTCAATGGGACTTTTGTTTGTGTAAAGATGGAAGAACTGAGCTCTTTTTCACCACAGCTCTGTGCTTTGTCTGCTATCTCCAGTCCCCAGATTATTACTCCAAACCAGGGTAGAAGACCCGTCTCTCAGAGCAGCTGAGCTTGTGTAGACTGTGAGTGTGCTCCTTTGTGGAGCACTGCCAGCACCCAAATCCCAGCTCTGCTGAAATCAGTGGCAAAACTGCCCAGCTCCAAGAGAACTGGCTTCCCACTGCAAGGCACACCTTGCTGCCTCCCCCAGGACCCTGCCACCCCACGGGGCCCCTGTCATGCAAAACTAGTTATGCTTGTGCCCACAGGGGCTTTGTCTTGGTGGGTTTTCTTACCTAGGGATGAGATGGCTCTTGCCACAGCCTGAGCTGCCACTGGGCTGGTTTCCATCATATGCTTCATTCCCCAAAACCAGACTGGAGCGAGGCAGGGCTAAAGGCTACATGGACACCTACCCATGTTAGGCACCATCCTCAAATGGCTGCTTTTTCCTCTTCACAGCTTGTCTGCTGGTGGTTGCATGAAGGTCTATGTGGGGGGTATGAATCATCCATTCATTGCCAATCACACCAAGATGAGTCTTTCCTAGTAAAATGTGATGAACACCAACCCTTACCCTCCATGTCTCATGTCCTTCAGCACAAAGTACAACATCCCACAGTAAGGAAGCACTTCGCCCCAAATAGCCCTAACTCAGTGAGGAACAGCACACATACTCTGCAGGTTTTTGTCCATGTTTACGTAGCCTGCTCCTTCTGTCTCCCGAGTCTTAAAATATGGCCCATCACCGTAACATCTGAGCACAAGACTATATGTGGTGCACACTGCAGCCCCAAGGAACTGTTCCCCTTTGGTGTTGAGGAAAATAATTCATAGGGAATAAAAGACTGGACAGTAATTCAAAGGAACAGATAAAGTTTCCTAGTAACTCAAAGGCAGAGGAAGGCAAATCCTCTTGTAGGAGCAATGAGTAGGATGGCTAGATGGAGTCTATTTTAACAACTACTCACGAACCAGAGAGGGGAGAAAATTGTTGAAGGTTCAGTCAGTGTCTTGCAGTTTCCTCAGTTCCATGTGCAGGGCTCCAAGAAACACAACAACAAGCATGGCATCACAAAATGTCCTTTTTCTCCCCTTTTCTACTCCAGAATCTCTTCAGCCTTAGAGAAACTTCTCGCCTTAAAGCCACGGCTTTGCCCCCAGGAACAAACACAGTACACACCTGCATGAACCACTGTGGACTTCTCTGCTCACCAGGACTGCATGGATGCCAAGTGCCTCATTGCAGTGTTTTTTTCCGCTCCTGTGAAGGCAAGTCTTGTTCCACCTGGATTAACTTTCAGAGAGAGTGAGAGACCTGCTTTCTGTCCTTGTCCGTATCTCTTTCAGTCACAAAGAGACCATGGCAGAGCCTTTTGCTTTTGATTAAAAGAACTTTAGGTATCAATTAAAGTGCACTGACCCAACTTTTCTCGACTAACCCTGCTGGTGCAGCTCTCTTTTGAAAGGCTGGATCCCTCGGTGGAGCTATTACAGCAGCTTTGCAGCCTCACATCACCAAAGAGAGTGATTCTGCAGAATAAAAGCTAAATGATGGAGCGAGACAGAGTGGGTGACTGTGTACACAAACATTAGGCTTTGTTTGCTAATGCAAACAGCTCTCAGGGTGAGAGGGAAATTGCAGAAATATTCAGTTAAACATTTAGCTCAGTTAAACATTTATGCAGGATTTACATACAGTGACATACACAGAGGTGGTGTTTGCATGGCTGACACTATTGGCAGTGTTGGATTTTTTAGGGATGCTTTCCCGGAGCATTTTTCTTGCCAGAAGAATCTTAAATGAAATTGTGCAAGTGTAACAGATCCATCATTCACATACAGAGCTCTGCAATTTTTCTTCCTTCCAAAGAACAGCTTGTTCCCCTATTTACAAGATATTAATATAGGGGGACCTATTCCTGACTCTCAGATAACAGCTTCTCAGGTTTTCCACATGGGTTCACATTTCAGCTGATGTAAGCCAGTGAGGTCAGCATGTAAGATTGGAAGGAAGTTAGCAGGTTTAGATTCTTTTCTTTAAGCAGTAAAAATGTTTCTCTATGTCCATATTCCCCTAGAAAAGTAAATTCCCAGGGCAAGGGCTCCTTTAAAGCACTTGCTGCTGCTATTACAGCACTTGTGCTAAGGGATGCAGATGGAAACTTTAACCAGAAACTCTGCAAAAGAAAAAAAAGAAGAAAAAAAAAACACTTGAATTTTACTTTTCTCAGCTCAGCTGAGATGTAAATTAGATAAATGATGCAATTACCAAAAAGCAGAGCAGGATCCCAAAAATTGCATCAGCTTTGCTAACTTAGGTTTTATTTACATTAAGGTGTTCTGATAGACACCATGTTTTGCCCAAAGAGATCGTGGGATAGGATACTCCAAAAAAGTCAGGTCTCATGCCAGTTATGCTAGAGGAGGATACATTTCAGGTGTACATTTATCTTCTCATCAGCTGTGAAAGTCACCTGCATAACTGACTTTACAACCCTGACCAACAGGGCCTGATTCTACTGCAGTAAAACCAGTCTCTGGTTTCTCAGATTTATAAGGCAAGTACTCAAAAAAGCATTTGTGAGATGAGTCTACCATGCTAGCCTGTGACGCCTTTACTGACCTTCTCATGTCTGAGTCCTAAGGGCTCCCTTTTTCAATCTCACCCACAATTACAGGTAGAAAGTTTTCCCCTTTTCTTTGTGGAAAGGACAACTGAAATGCATCAGGACTCTCATGACTCCAGGATGAACTGCAGCTGTAAAAAGAAATGCACAAACACTTGAGTGCACACATTGAAACCATGAGGTTTTAGTGAGAAGTGCCATTTTTTCTGGTCCAACTGCAATTAACTGGAGCATTGCTACTGTTTCCAGGACCAGCAGGACTGCCTTTTCCTGCCTGCTGAGCTCTGTGGCAGGTGAGTTTCAATGGGATGAATTCCAATTTAATTAACGGAAAACAATTTTCTTAACAAACAAAACAAAACAGACAACAAACTGTTCTTATAGTTATCTCAAAACAAATACATACATTATATAAAACCCCAAAAAGTAACACAAAGGAACTCACGTGCCTTGCAATCCTAGGAGATGCTGAAAACACATTTGTTACTATATTTTAAAATATCATTTTTACTAGCCCTGAATACCTTAGTTGGAAGACCTCGGGATGGATGGATTTTTTTTTCCCCCTCTGTGAAAAGCATCCATTTCCTCTCTTAGGCCACAAATGTAAATATAGAAATAGATCATTCTGAATTGGTCCATTTACAATTATTTATTTAATGGCTAACCACAGTGTCTCTGGCTACTAATACATAATTTAAATGTCTCACAAATACAGCACTTTGTTTCCAATTCATTCTTTGTACATATTCAATAAATTGAGCATGTAAAAACAATAAAGAAAGAAAGGCCTTGGTTATTGATTCTGACAGGGTCCACGGTCTTTCTAAATGTGTCTTTAAGTCATTTTAGCCTGCATTTGAACATAATGATCATGACAGGCATGGCTTAAACTGAGCCAACAGAGCTTTAAAATAAGTACTGGAAGCTGCTTGCTGAAAGTTGATGCGAGGTCTGAGTCCCAGTCTGGCAAACATCCCCCTTTCCCTCAGTAGCCCCAGTCCTGGCACAGCCCTGGCAGGCTGAGGATTCCCAGGACCTCTTTGATAGACAGGGTTAGAGTCACCAGAGATGTCTGCAGAAAGAAATGCCCAGCCTTGAAATGCAACTTTTGTTATCCCCCCATTTCTTCGTCCAGAAACGACCTGGATTTGGGGCCTATTTGCCCTTTGTGCAGGGGGGAATGTGACCCCCACGCCCCCAGGAGGAGCAGAGAAATCCTCCAGGCTTTGTTGAGGTCCCACAGGATATTTGTGCTGCTCTGCACATTTTCAGTACTTATGCTAAAGCTCTTTGCATATCAAAACATTGCAGCCCACATTTCACGCTTACACTCATCCAGGCTTTACCAGTGGATCCATTTCGTATTGCAATGAAAAGCTACTCCAGCATGCAGCATTTTAAGGAAGAACGCACCTTTAACATTTAAGAGTACTGTATTGTGCTGCAGGAAGTCAGACCTTCAATGAAATCTAGTCTGCTTTGATTAATAATTGATGACATTTTTGCACAGGACAGTTTTTTTAAAAAAAAAGACTATTGATCTGAGATACTCAATGAAACAGATTAAAATTTTTGCCTATGTTTGTTAACTATTGATAAAATGGCAGTAGTGAGCAGAGGCCATTTCACAATATGTACAACTGCAAGAATGGTAATAGAGAAAGTCTTAAACTGAATCGTGTTCAATTTCTTGAAAACTTAACTTGAAGTTGAACAGCCAGAAAACCTGTGTATACTCACAGTTCAAGGTTATGCATACCTCCCCTAAGTATTGCAATGTTGTTGATGTGCAAGAAGTAGTGGAGATTGTGCAGGCACTTAAATGACTGAAGGAGTTTGTATGATTTTGGGGGCAGATCTTGAGCTGGAGAAAAAAATAGTTTTAAAAGTACAGTTCATTAGTCTGATCTCTCTCAGGTACAAGTTTTTCAAACAGATATTGGAGGAAATCATAATCAAGATGCAGAAATGAAAGGAGGTAAAAAAGCAATGTGATTTTAGGAAAGACAGATTACATCAGGCTAAACTTGTTTGGATATCTGCTTGACTTGATCAGAGAAAAGTGGTAGATCTAATCTATGTAGACTTGTTTACATTTTTGACCTAGGCCCACATGGAAAGTTGCAAGTGGAGCTGGATGGAGAAGACATGTGGATTGATTTTGTTTGTGTTTTGGATTTTTGTTTGTTTGCGTTTTAATTAAAAAAAACTGGAGCCACTGCTCCAGTTCACACTAACAGGAAATTAATCCTCTTCCAATTTCAACAGCTTTCACCGAGTTCGCAGGTTTAGAGTCTGAGCACTGAAGAAGATAGAAGGTCGTCTCCAAGTAGAAGCTGCTGTGGCTTCCCTGCAGCTGACAACAAAACCAGCAGAGTCTGAGCAGGACCCGGTGGGCAGAACCTCAGGGGCACAAAGTCACCCTCCACAAGCCCAGGGAGCTGGTGGAAGATTTTCCTGGGTTAGGTGCAGCAGTTCACTGCATTTCATCCTTGGGACACCTTTCAGAGTCAAGGTGAGGTGATTATAATTAACCAGCAAGTATATGCTGGGAGGGCATTTCCAAGCAATGAGTATTTAATTAGAAGAGCTAAGAAGCAGAGGCAACCTATAAAATAACACTGATGAGTCATTGACTGTCAGTCTGTGCCTTCTCAGTACATCAATATCTCTACTGGAAGTTCACAAATTTAAAAATATGAATGGGTCAGATTTGGCCCCAGAAGTTTAGAAAAATGGTAAGTAGAGTGGAGTTACTTCCATAAAATCATTTTATCTTTCCAGCTACATTTAGCTAGTGGCAAGTACTGCTGCTCTCCAATTCTTCTAATCCCATTGCTTCTTTCCAAATTCAAAGTCCTCTTTCAGACCAAATGGCTTGTGCTTGAGAACGGCTCATTTCGTGTATAAACATTTATAAAAATGTCCTCCTAAAAAAAATGCCACTGCACACAATTCTTCCTAGCAGGAATACAAAAAAGAACAAGTCTAATATGAGAGACATTGGGTACTGTCAGGGGAGGGCAAGTCAAGATGAAGAATGATGTCAACAAATCAAACTAGCCAGAAGCACCAACCCCTTTAAGGCTTTTCTTTCTTGCAGTTCTATGTGAGGCTGATATCTACTGCAATACATCAGTGGTAGAAAAGCAAAACAGAAAACAGATTTAAATATATATAACAAATTTGGTATATGAAAAGCAGTTAAAGGTGACATTGCTCGAATGAGAAATGAATACACTCAGATCACTTATCTTCACCTTTGACTGCAGCACTGCCTGGGACAAAGCTGGGGGGAAAATGCAGTATTTTCCATTCCCCTGAGAGATCACTAGAAGGGACAGGTATCCAACCCAAAACCTGATAAGTTAAATGCCCAAAGATCTTCATGTTTTTACACACCATGTTTTCTTTTATATTGGATTATTTTAGCCTGCAGTTTTACACCTAAGAAATTATTCTGAGTGGAAATTCCCGGGTGTTCACAGGTCACTCCTAGAATGACTGATACCATGGGAACTGCCAGGTTGTGCTTTGGTTTCATGGAGTTGGTAAATCAGTGCCTAGTGATTTCCTGCATGATTATGGCTAAGGATTTCAAACTAGAATCTGTGTCTGTGCTTATGCCAGGGCAAGTATGACAGGTGTGTTTCATGGCCCTCACCACCCTGCAAATATAGTTACAACTAATGAATTAGTCCAATGACATCAAAATCCACTAGAACTGTACATTGACTTTAGTACAGACAGGATCAAATTCTATATCACCTTACTAACTACAACATACCTTACACAATAAAGGGATTAAAAAAAAAAAAAAGAAATCAATGATGAAACCCCTGTTGATTCTGGAGGCCTGGGAACAAGCCTGTGATGTGAAAAGCCAGCAGGATGCTTTCTGCAGGAAGAGCTAAGCAGAATAGCTTTTCACTCAGTAAGCAGCAGAAAGGCATCAGCTACCAGACAGCCTCTCACAAGCTGAGTGCACAATTGAATCAATTCTGTTCATTTTACACTCATATATGCAGTGGAGAGGTAAGTTTGTATTCCAATCATGGTATCTGGTGGCTCAACAACAAAGACCGTTGAAGCAAAACGAAAAAAAACATTTAAAAATTCACTGGGTGACAGTGGGTACCTTGCCTTTATGTAGGAAATGCTTCTACTAAAGTGATTTTAGCAAGATTAATTAGATCATCGTAAAGGTTTGCAAGGTAACTTCACTGAGGTAGCAATCGGCATTAAGCAATCTCTTGAAACAGCTAGCAAAACTCTGTAAAGAAAAATCACTTACTGGGTGTATCCCTGCAGATTAAGCAGACTTAGTAAAAGGAGAAGCATTTCAAAAAATTGCATCAGCCTCCTTGCAAGCAGTGAATGAAGAAAAATCCTCCCTAGCCACATCTTTAAGCATGTGCAGAAGCAATGTCTAGTACAGTGAGAAGCAAATCTGACCCAAGTCCTGCCCTTTAAGCAGTTCAAGCCCTTCAGAGATCAGGGCTTCCAGTGACACCAGGGTTTGCCTCTGGAGGGAGGTAACCTCTGCCTCTACATCACTTCTGGCTCGATGTGAAGGACAGAAGGCTCTGGTACGCTTGGACTGCTGCAGACCACAGGAAGCAGTGTGGGACTCAGCTTACAGCCAGCCCAGCGCTAGTGAGCAAAGAATGAGGGATTTTTGTCTTGTTTATCCAATATTTTGTGCAATTGAGACTGGTGCCTCTCTAGCTGTGTGTCTGTTGTGGCAGAGGGGTTACAGCAGCAACCCAGCAGTGAACTTAAACACACACTCAGATTTCTCTCCCGTAAATCGTACACCTGAGTGTTCTGCTGAACCCTACATGCTGTTTTGCATTTCTCTACAAATCCCTCTGCCTGATGAATGAACCCCTTTCGTTAAGAACACTGGATTCAGAAAAAATGGTTTGGAGTGGACTTCTATTCCTATGGGCTCTCAGAGAGAAGGACCAAGAGGAGTCACCTCAGAGGAGATGAGAGCAAAGCAGAAAGTAAATACTGTGCACAAGAGCAAAAGGGATGGGTGCACCACTGTCAAGGAGGGTGATGGTGGGGCATCTTGGGGCCCTGTATGGCTCCACTGCACCATGTCCCATGGCTTTATAAGGCACACACCTTTCCTTATTTTCTAAGGCAGATCCCATTTTCAAAATTGACTTGCAGTGAAAGGCTTTTACAGTAGCTACGTAATTTTTTGGGATGTAGTCTGAGGCCTCCTTCATAATTTCTGAAAATTTTATATGGGCTGAATTGCTCTTGAACATGTGAATGTGGAGAACTAGACACAGGCCCCTGAGATGCAGGTTAGTGCCTTACGTGGGCACAAGCAAAGAGATTCTGCTCCACATTCAGAAGGGCACTGCCCAGTCCAAAGGCCAATCTTTGTGGTTTGAAATATGTCTGGCTTTGGCTTGGCTACAATGAGCAAAATGTGCAATTATATAATGCCTGAAACTGTTTGCAGAGCAGCCAGCAGGCCATAGAGTTTCACAGCAGCTGACAGCACATCTCAGGTACAAAGTGACTCCAGTGATACCAAAACTTTAGTGATTTCCAAGAAAAAAGCCAGTTTTTAAAACACTAATTAAAAGCAGGCGTGGGTTCCTAAAACTAACTCATCCTAAAGATCAGGAGACAAACAACTGCCATAGATAGAAAACTCTGACAATGCTGTTGCAGACCAAAGCAAAACCAAATGAGCAATTAAACAATCATTATTTCAATTACTGGCTTTTTTTCCTGATAAGCATGGGAAGCAGCAGTAAACCATCTGCCTTCTCCAGTGCTCTGCTGCACAACATGGAAATGCCTTTAGCAGAAGTGTGCAGCAATTTGTACTCACACACTGCAATAAAAGAAATACTGAGTGGTAGAACAGGAAACCTGCTAGGTTTTTTTGTACTGCCCCTCTGCCTGTACATATTCTTCCCTTTTGGATGGGCTGCTCTTGGTTGGGGCTGGCTCGGAGAGCTTGTGTTGCATGAGGCACATTTCCTTAATCAAGTCCATGGGCAAGACTCTATGTCACTTTGCAGCCCCTACCTCAGGTAGAAGGCCATGTCTTCTCTTGAATTATCTGCAACACATGCCCCTGTGAGCTAGATGTGCTCTGAACTTCCAGCAGAGACCTTCCCCTTGGTAACTGTGGAAAGGAGGAAGGCAGCCCTCTGCGCTCCACACTCCTTTTGTGGAAAAGCTGCCACTGCCTGGGGAAGCCTCTGCAGCCACCACGCACATAAATAAGCCTTGCACCTGGTCCCACACTCCCACACCTCCCCAGAGAACAGCTTTGACACACCTGTGAGCTCCAGCAACAAGGATCTCTGTGGAAGATCCTCCAAGACAAGACACCAGAACCCATGCTAGTCACAGCAGGCAGAAAGTGGCTCTAAGAGGAACGTGGCCTCTAAAGAGCTGGCCCATATTCGGGAGACTTGGAGGGCTGTAGATGCTCCAAGGTCCACACCAATATTAGGAAGGGCTGAAATATGCAGTGACTCTAGATAATCTGCTTTCCTTCCAGGCCCATGGGTCCCTTGAAACTCTCTTACCACATTACCTCTCTTGCTCTGGCACACTGGCTCAAAGAGAGGGGAGAAGAAAAGGCAGGATGGCAGATGGGATTCAGTGCTGCATAGTGGGTCAGCTAACAGAGGAAAAACCACTCCCTGCACAAGAAAGGCTGAAACAATTATAGGACTTGGAGTGTGAAAAGAAGAGTGGTAATGAGAAGACAGTGGGATGGAAGAGGAGAAAGAGGCAGCAAGAAGGACGTAAAATGATGTGGGATGTGGACAAAGGCTTTTAATTACAGGAGCAGAGAGAAAAAATGCAATACATCAGAGCTCCACTGGAAGAAAGAGTAAGGTCTGTAAACAGAAGCAGAAATTCTCACAGGGCTGGCTGGCAGTCCTTGTGGACTGGTAGGACCACACTGCCAGATGCTCCACAAACCCATCACAAGGCAAGGTGTGCCCCAAGGACCACCTGCTGCTCCGAGGGGAGCACATTTTCTTTTGTCACCCCTCAATATCACTTTCTCCACATCTTGCCATCTCTCCCTGTGCTGCAGCGCAGAGGGGTTGCTCACCCTCCAGGGCAGGAAAGACTTTAGAGAAGAACCAACATTTCCCTCCAGGGAAAAGAGAAATGGACATTGTGCTAGTGGGTACCGGTGGTGTGATCCGTGCAAAGACAGAAACCTCTCAGTGCTGCGTGGTGGGGTTGCTGGTGGAGGCTGGTTTTGGTGTGGGGCCCTGGGCAGTGGGTCCTTTAGAGAGTTAGCCATGAGGTGCCAAACAATTACTGCTGCTCTTCCCAGATGCTGAGGGGGGAAAGAGCCTTTGAGTGAAGAGTTAATTACAGGATTGTATTCCATTTCCTACAATTAAGGGAACCCATCTGTAGAGATTTTAATTAATGGAGATCTTATGGGGAGTTTCAGTTTGGCTGGAGGGTCTTACTGGGTGTACTGTCTCCTTGGAATTTGCTGTAGTTGTGCAGTCATTAGCATTTGCCACTAAAGACAATGTTAGATGGCAATAAATAAGGAATGGACAACACAATGATTTTCATACATAGCAGATGTACATACTTGCCTTTTCCCCTAACTCTCACCATCTTTCCCAAATTAATGTAACCACTAGCTATAAAAGTAATTTTTTATTTTAAAAAAATGGGTGGATAGTACAATTCATGTGCATGAAGCCATTTTCTAAAAATTAAATGAGGACATTTTACCCTGTATATCAAATATAAACAAGAATAGGGTGGATATTAGTAAGAATGATCCAAATAAACTTTTCTGTCTAAAGAATTTTCATTCCACAGTTTTTCTATGTGTTACAATTAAAACTGAACAACATTACTGTTGATCTGTCTGTTTTTTCCCCAGCTTCCTTCAGACATAGCCCTTCTTCTGGAATAGACTTTTTTTTTTCCCAGTTTAACCTTATTGAGTTTCTCCTAAATGCACCTCAAAATTAGCCATCCCAAGAGAAACAACAAATAAATAACTCACATAATGTATGTCACACTTAGTGTGTGCCTAAGACACCACAATGCACTGAAGTTTGTGCACCCATGAGGACTGCTTAGCCAGAAGCTCAAACCACTGGGCAACTTCTCTTGCTGTCAGGGACTTTGGGTCTGACCTACACCTATTCCTTCACTCACAAATTGACCAAAAGGTCCCACACTGCTGGCTCATGCTGTAGACTACTTAGGTCTTGCTTGGTTTGAATTACCCCTCATGCCCCATTTCCCCATACACAGCTGAGGGAGTGGGAGGTGGCTGAGGGCTGGGAGCAGCCAGGTTTGCCAGCCAGGCAGGGCTGGTAAAGCCCTGGTGTGAAGGAGGGAGACTGAGCCCTCCTGGCTCACCCTGCCAGCAAAATGAAGTCCTAACATAGAGCCCAAGGAAGTCATCGGGTCAACCAGGCATGACTGACTAACCTTTAGAAGACTCTGTCACACGCTGCCTCCAGCTTCATCCTAACTCATCTTAAAAGAGCAACAGGGGTCTGGAAGTGAGACTCCTGGAAAGCAGGGGAGGCAGCAGCTCTGTGGTTTCCAGACACTTCATGCTGAATGTAATTGCCTACATTCACCTGTGTTGCAGCCCAATCCAGATATTCCTCCTGGGCTGAAGCCTCAGCTGTGTGGAAAAGGCTCCCATAGGGAGGGTCATGGAGCTGGAGGAGGTTACTGCCCAGTGCTGTGAACCCATAGATGCAGATGGAGTAGTTTCTTCACTTAATATAGGTGCTTTGAATTTGCTTATGCCTGAATCTTACTTCAGTTCCTTCTAATTTTTTTTCCCATTTTCAGAGACTATTTTTCATTCACTGTCTGTAATGAGACATTCAGCTCCACAGTAATATCCAACTCATCAATCTTTTCCTTTCAAGTGTACTGCTGCATTTACTGATCCCCTATTCCTTTCATTATAAACAAGGCCACACACACACACTCATATTTATATGTGTATAGAGCAGATTTTTTCCTTTTGTCTGTCTTTTTGTTCTTTGCTGTGTCTAAGTTGTTTGCAACATTCTTGTAATTACCTGACCTTTGATTACCTGATTGATTTACTGTTCCTTCTAACACTCTCTCTTACACATCTCTCAGGAAAAGTATTAACCACATTTCCTGCCATTCCCTTTCTTGTGCCATTCCTGCTTGCTAGCCTGTCTGCTGGGATCTACCTACTCATGCATAATTTTCTGGTGAAATGTGCTCTGCAGCAGTGCAGTATATCTATTCTGACCTTCAGAGAGTTACTCTGAGTCAAAGGTGAATTCTTACTAACCTCAGATTACCATTTAAGAGGCTTTATAACATCTCCCCTCCTAACAAGGTCTGCCGTGTTGCTCAGAGCCCCAGCAGGCAGCTCAGCTTACTCCCCTCTTTGTGCTCATTCAGCTCCCAATGCAATCATTCCCAAATTTCCAAAGCCAAAAAATCTTTACATATTGTCTATTCTCTGTCTCAATGCCTGGAACGAGTCGTGGTCCCCTTTACTACTCAGTCAAGTGTTACTGAGAATGCGGTAGAACGACAATATGCTATGCAAACCAGCAGGCCTTTGGGGGTTTGAGGCATGGAGAAATGCAACTTCTCCTGTAGGAGCGGTGCAGAAAACCAAACCAGCTGTCTGGATCGAAATAATGAGCAATTAACAGCAGTCTCAACTACCCAGAACAGAACTTCATAAACAGTTGCAAATTACACCCTACCTATTTTCACATGAAGAGTGGAAACCCATGAGAGAGCTCTCCCTAGATCAGAGGAACATCATCTGAGGGAATCCTGAAGGTCAAGGGTTCAAGAGATATTTCAAAACTATCTTCTTAATTAGAAGCAGCACAGTCCATTCTGCTGTGTATAGATGGGCACAAGAACTACAGATGGAAGTTAGAGAGGGAGATTGGAGGGTTCTCATCATAGGACATGGTGTGTCAGGGATTCCAGTGGGAAGACATCCCACCCCTGCCTGCCCCCAGCATCCAGTGGAGACGCCACAGTCATCAGACTGCAGTTAACACCAGGGAAAAAGAACCCATTCATCCATACTTGTCCCAGGAGAAATGACTGGCTTGAAAATAAGTGTTCTTGCAAACAAGAAAGATTTCTTCATGTGGGGAGGGGACCTAGTTTCCTTTTTGAGGCACTGGATGCCAAAAGAAACTTATGTATCATCACCATGGGCGTGCTAAGATGCATCATGACATGGTAGCTGTAGAGACAGAAACCCACCCCAGAGTGTCTGATAAAAATAGTTGAGATCCATGGGGAATGGAATCCACCACCTCAGTGAAGCCACAGGAATCTCTTTCCATTGTAAATATGCTCCATACAACGATGCCTGCTCTTGCAGGACTGATAGTAAAACATAAATCACACTAACTAGGAACAGGACCCACAAATAATGCAACATGGCTAGAAACTGAGGCTTGGCTCTGCATCCAGAGAATTGTGTCTGAACTTGCAGCATTTGCTAGGGCAGCCAGAGGAGAGACACGAGGTCTGCTCAGATCACAGAGAGGAAGAGATGAGCCTGGAACACAGCCTTCACAGATAAATCCCACTCCTGTGTATTTCATTGCTAGCTTGCTTATGGGAAGATTTTAAGTGTGTGTAACATCTGAGGCCCAGGTAAAGAGTACTGGAGTGAGTCTGGGCAGGAACCACACACCCATGGCACCTGCATGAAAGAGGCTACGTGCCTATCGGTGTCTGATGAGAAACAGCGCAAAACTGAGACTCTGAGCACAGTTTGCTGACATTAATTATTTATAAGCCATCTAAGTCTGATTTAGATCCTGAGGTCAGGCATGTAGATTTGAAACTCTTGGCATACTCCCATCTCCCATGGTTTCATTTTTGCCACGGTGCTCCGCACACTTTAATGACAGCAGCAAGAGGAGAGTGACTTCTTTCACCAGTGCACACTCTACCAGCCCACTGATTCCAAGGGATGTGCACATACAGCCTGAGAACCAGCCCAGGATTTTCTGCTGGCAGCTGTAAACTGTGAATTAAATGAGAGCTCATCAAGCAGTGCTGTTGTGGTTTCAAAATTGCATTATTCTTTATCTGGATCCACAAACACAGGTTTGATTAGGGCTGTAAGCACATGACAAAATACCTTGCAGTGCAAATGCTAAACAGTCATAACGATAACATTTCAATAATTTTTCTTCTATCTACAGGTTCATTACTTTGGGTGACATTTTATAGTATGGAGCATAAAACTGCAATAAATATTTCAGATAGTACCTTCAGACATGCACTAACGTGATTTTGCCATTACCAATTGTGAATTGATTTTTTTAAAACTTATTTACTCATTATTTTTGCTTTAAATCAGAGGATTAAACCAGTGCTTTCCAAAGTGTGACCATTTACAGGCTCAAAGTCTTGTCTGGAATCCACGAAGAGCCCCATTAATGGCATCTGTCTCCCACCGAGCTGCAGTTTGCTTAAGCCCAGGCAGCAACAAGAAACTAAGGACTGATTCTTAATTCTCGCTAGGGTGACTTAGACCACAGAAGGGCAGGCCAGGTGTGCGATGCCCTCCCTGCAAATGGCTTTTGGGGCACATCCTCAGCACTTTCCTTGCTACCCAGGAGCAGAGCTGGGTGACATACCTGTTGAACTTTGCCAAAACACTTGGTAACCACCCAGCACCACAGCCTCTGTAAGCACCTAAAATCATGGTCTGTTCAACCTCAAAACACATGTGACACAGAGAAAAAGGCTCTGTGAGTTCCAGCTTCTCAAGCAGAAGTCTGGCAACAGGAGCCACAGCAGAGGAGGCGACCCCTCATCAGTAAGTGTTGTAATTAGTAGCGTTTGATGCCACAAATAAGATCAAGGCCTAACTGCACTAATTAAAACAAAATAAACACACATGCAACGTGAGGCAAGACCCTTCCTCAGGCGCCCAGCCATGCTTTGCTGAGCTGGCTGAGGACACAAGGGGGATGCTGAAGCACCCAGCGGGGCAGCTACCCTGCAGAAAGGAGAGAAGCTGGCTGTGCTTCTCATAATAACCCATAACTCTCCCTGGAGGGACGGGTAGTAGAACTGGGACCAAACACATCAAAATCCACAACCACTTGGAAACCAAAGCCCTATGTGCTGTATTTCAGAAAATTGTAATGTTGTGTAACACCTAAAATAATTTCCCCCCTTCTTCACCCTCTCCAAAAAGGCTTATGTCATGAAAGAACAATTATCCAGTTAGTCAAGACACAACAGATATTAAATGTATCAATAAACCCTTACCTGCCAATGGACTTCCATTTCTCATCTGATTTTTGGTTCTTTCCTTCAGCTGGCTACTTGCCTTATACCATTCCTTTAATTTTCCTTCTCCCTTCTCTAAGGTTTCCTCAATAATTCTTTGTTACTTCCATCATCTTCCTTCTGTCTATTTGCCAAGCTTCCTTGAAATCCCTTGCTCTTGGGTGTGTAGCAGTCACCCTGAAGTCTGAGTGCAACATTCCTGAGGTTTGCAGGTGCAAGCCATTCCTCAGAGCACTGCTCTGTTTCTACCAATATCAGCTAAAGATGACTTTGCTTAAAAGCATTCCCAGTTTGGTCAGGATAGAAGGCATTTGAAAAACAAGTATAGTTCAGATAAAGACTTTGTGATGACCACATGGTCTGAAGCTCCAGAAGGCCAAACAGACTTGAAAAAAATTCTCTCTCTTTGTAATTGTTGCATATAAATTGCTCTTATAATTAATTAATGTCCTTACTGGCTACTCCAGTCAGAATAATCACAGTTAACAAGATTATCTTCTTGTGCTTTGTGTAATTAGCAGGGGTAAGAAAAGCAGAGAAAAGTATAATTTACCTTGCATTAGGTGCACAAGTTTCCAGTAACCACAGATCCTTGGATGTGATCCTGCACATTGGCTGCACTTTGGCATTTTGCAGCAATTCTTTAAGAGTTTTGCTTTGTGAAATTTGCACCAAGACCTCTTGCAAGCTGGCAAACCAGGAGCTTCCTGAAAAAAAGAATCTCCTTTTGGCTATCTCTTGTATTTCTTTTATGCCTCTTCCACATTTCCATTCTGCAGGCAATTTTGTAAAAAATATTGAAATCAGATCTATTTGCATTTTTAATTGAATATTGAATTAATTTTGCATTTGTGGTGCACACAATTCAAAAGCAGACGCTTAGATCCCTTGAAATCAACATTAAAATAATCTCTCTATGTCTGCTTAAGATTTCCCTCTGCTTTTTGGATCAGTGTAAATTTCCCCTCTACCCAGAAATGTTCACCACCTTTAAAATGTTAAATTCCTGGGGAAAAAAAACCTGCAAAAAACATTTGAGTGGAAAGCTGAGGTAAGGGCTGAAGTGTGAGAATTTCATTTGCTTGGTCCTTTAAGGGAGGGAATTCTTGCTCAAGGAACACTTTTCTATTGGAAATAAACAGCACAAAGAGGAGAAAGGAGCTTCTCTTTCTAGCCTGCTTCTTCTAATCTAATCTAATTTCTAATCTAATGTAATTTATAACAAAGCACAACAACAGGCTGCCAGCAAGAGCCTGTGCACGAAGCCTTGGGAATAGGCAGGGACTTACCTGAGGCTGCTCAGCAGGGCTGGGAGGGAGCACAGACCCAAATCTCAGGGCTCCATGCTCCGGTCACAGCGGGGCCAGCAACAGCCCGGCAAACATGTGAAGCAGGGAAAAGCTTGACTATACTTAAGAACTGGTTTTTGGAAACACTCTCCAGGCAAAGTGCATTTAAAAATAGAGTGTAAGTCTATGGGGGCTAGCACAGGCGGCAAAAACGACTTTCAGAGTAACAGAGGAGGTTCGGCTTCTGCTTGGGAAGCAGGGGGGAGCTGCCATGCAGCAATTCTGTCATTCCCACGTCCTCCCCCTTCCCCAGGTGCTGCCAGAACCCCGTAAGCGGCGAGGAGCCGATTTCCCGCATCCCCAAGGATGCGCAGCTCCACCTGCAGACCGACCCGCAGCATCCGCACGGGCACCTTGAAGGGGGTTTGTGTTTTACCTCTCGGGCATCACTTCCAGCGGCCCAAACCCCCTGTAAAAGCAGGGATCCCGCTGTCCCGGTGTTCGCAGGCAGCTGCAGCCAGCCCTGCCCGCATGGGCAATGGTAAATAAGCGCTCCGCCGGAGCTCGCTGCTGCTCCCAGCAAGCACAGACGGGATTCCTAAGCTACAGAAAGGGCAGTGTCACCGATCTTCAACCAAAACTGGTTAACTATGTCCGTAAGCCCAACCTAGGACTAATTTCTGATTTCTGACAAACAGGTGATTCTCATTCCAAATTAGCCCAGAATCCTCTCTGCAGGTTTGCTCTCAATTTAACCCCTTTTGTTCCCCTCCTTTCAAAAACCTCTAGAAGCAGGTAGCACCACTACGAGACAAAGTCACTTTGTAGGCTTGAAGATGCTTAAAAGTGGTTTGGTTTTGGGGTTTTTTTCCATCACAAATATCAGCTACAGTTGTCCCTGCATACTTCCAGAGTGTGTTTTCCTGGAATTTGGTTTCCAAAACCCATGTCTGCAACTCTCCTCTCCCCATCTCCTACAAGCTCAAGGAAGGGCCAGCTAAATCCCTTGAGAACAGAGCTTTCTTGAGAATACTTCAAGCTCCATTTCTGGAGGTCTAATAAATAACAATACTCTGGCTCTTGTCCATACTTGATTTTTAGCACATGTCCAGCTCCTCCTTGAAAAATCACAAGGGGGTGGTGGGCAGAAAACCTCTGCATGTTACAATGGTTTGTCATTTTTTTTTTCAGTGCAGCCAAAGCCTTTCCCTTTTTTTATTTATTTTTGCGGTCAGCAAGTACTAGGTGGGAGGGGAAGAATATGAGGCAACGGGCCTTTATGAAGCATTGCTACTCTGAAGGAAACTTCTCCCCTCTCTCACACTAACCTCATTACAGACTGTGTCTTCCACTGCAGTTCTCACACCAGAACTCTTCAAGCTGGCACACAAGGGTAACGTCACCTCCACAGATTTTTCTTTGCTTATCTAAGGACTTGCCTACACCCAGAAGAGGAATACTCCTTTCAGCATTTAAGGAAGGGAGAATTAACTTGCCATAGAAATAAAATCCTTGAGAAATTTCTTCTTTCACCTATTGAACTTCCAGACTTATTGAGGGGAAGGTAATATTTAAGCATATGTTTTTACCATGATGAAGTTTCTCTGTGGTAGTTTCATCACCTATTCATTCAGAAAAGCTATGTAGAATATTTCATTTAGAGAAAATGATTTGTTTTTAATATAGGTTAGCAGAAAAACTCATTCCTAAGGCAGTATAGGCTTATAGTAGGTTTTGTTTATTTTTCAGACTACTTAAACGAACAAAAAATTGTATATTCTACTGACCACATATGTCCCTAGCAAAACCCTCCATTCTGCTTGGACTGATCTGTGGAAAAGACTTAGCTTCTCCATTCTATTAAGATTTTTTTTTCTTTCTACAATATCAGTCAAAGATTTTCTGCCTCAGGACAGTAAGCCTGTATTTTCCTATTGGCACTTTTGATTTTGCTATTATATAGAAAGCAGTATGCAGAAATATTTACATTAATAATTATAATCTAAAAATCTGGTACTATGGTAGTTTATTCTGATGCAAGTGCCTTGCTGCATTTGTTGTCAAATTAAAAATCTAATCTGAATTTTAAACCAACACAGCGAAGTGCCCCATTTCTGGAAGTCACTAAGATGTGACACTAAGAAAGACAGTTTACTCCTCTCATCACTTTAGAATTAATTATTAATGCAAATGAATTAATACCAACTCTATGAAGTTTAACAAAGGCAAGTGCTGGATTCTGCACCAGGGATGTGGAATCACGGAATGTTCATACAGGCTGGAGAATCAGTGTCTGGAAAGCAGTGCCATGGAAAGGGACCAGGGGGCCCTGGTCGATGGCAAGTTGAATCTGAGTCAGCAGTGCCCTGGCAGCCAGGAGGGCCAACCCTATCCTGGGGGGCATCAGGCACAGCATCACCAGCTGGGTGAGGGAGGGGATTGTCCCGCTCTGCTCTGGGATGGCCTCACCTTGGATATTGTATGCAGTTTTGGGTGCAACAATATAAGAAAGATGTTAAGCTGCTAGTGTCCAACGAAGGTCCATGATGATGATGAAGGTTGAGGGGAAGCCATATGAGGAGTGGCTAAGGTTACTTGGTTTGTTCAGCCTGGAGGAGACTGAGGGGAGACCTCATTGCAACTTCCTCATGAAGGGGAGCAGTGGAGCAGACACTGATCTCTTCTTTGTGGTGACCAGTGACAGGATCTGAGGGAATGGCAGGAAATTGTGTCAGAGGAGGTTTAGATTGGATATTAGAAGAATGTTCTTCACCCAGAGGGTGGTTGGGCACTGGAACAGGCTCCCCAGGGAAGTGGTCACAGCACCAAGCCTGACAGAGTTCAAGAGGCATTTGGATGATACTCTCAGACACATGGTGTGACTCTTGGGGCTGTCCCCATGCAGAGCCAGGAGCTGGACTCAGGGATCTTTGTGGGTCCCTTCCAACTCAGGATATTCTAGGATTCTAATCTATGCAACCACTCATGTAGGTAACTGACCTCATTATATGCAAACCGTAGCAATTCATACTGCTTCTTCAGAGATCTTAATGGTCTGAAAAACCATTTAGATATAACTCTTCTAAACAATAGAGACAGTATTGACTGAGAATTCAGCAAATCTGAAATCAACATCCTCAAAAAGCAGCCCATTAACTGCAGCCTAGGAAAGACTTCCTGGCTATCAAGCAAATCATAATTATAGCAGGGAAAAAAGAAAACCCAAACACCTAGATTTTGGAGAAACACCTAATAAATACATTGGTAAAAAAAATCTAATGGTCAGAATACATGCATGCAGTTTCAAGGAAAAGGCCTGGATAATTTGAACAGTGTTTTGCTTCAGTATCACGAGACTTGAAGTGAAAGCTAATACAGTTCACTGTTTACGACTTCTGAACTAAATCTATAAAGTCTATGTCCCTTCTTTTTTCCTGAAACAGTTTTGTTTGGAAATACATACTGGAGCAATAAGAGCACACAAAAGCCAAATGTATATCTATATATACAATTTTCTTTTATTAACAAGGTATGTCATTACTGAACAAGGCAACTGGGAAATACAAGGACTGGACATATACATGAAAATTTTACAACTTGACTAAAATTGGCATATGTTTTATATACAGATGTGATTAATTCAGGTTACAACTCTACTGTATTTGATTAAACACAGTCCTAAGCACTTACATTGTGAAAATATGAAGCTGATCATACAGACCTCAAGTATGGAATCTAAAAATAATAATGATTTAAAAATTTCAAAACTTTCTGTATTCATCCATTTTACAGAACAGCACTACAGCTTTTCCTACTACCATATACATGAAAGATTATCAAAAATATATTGACTGGTCTATCGCTAATCATGAATATTTATATTTACAATAAGTTAGCAAATTCTTCACCAAATACTTTATATACAAAACTTAATTTGCCCTTTCTGAAAGAGTCATTAAAAAGTTAAAAACCATAGAAATGCCAGTTAGAAATAATGCATTCCAAAAATTGGACTTGTGTACATCAACTGAGAACAATTGAAAATAATTTATGAAAAAGTATGTCATTTTAGAACATGAACTCTCACAACACTTTAGTTCCAATACAGAGTAGCAGGAATTTTGTCCCATGGGTTCTTTGAGTGGTAAACTTCTCTTCCAATAAAGCTGCAAGAAAAAAAGAAAAAAATATTCTTAAGCAGTTTAATGTGAGTCTTTGAAGAAGGCAGAAGTAACTCAAGGGACCAGTATTCTTTACCCCCTTCTCAGTGCAGGAAGCCCTGTCCCCATTTGCATTGGCCCAAACACTCAGAATTCTTATTTCTCACTCCTTAGAGGCTAAAAGAGGAAGGGGGAAAAAAAGAAAAAAAAAGAAGAGGAAAACAACAAAAGCCTCTGCACTTTAGTGCTATTCAGAAGCACACATCCTTTTGCCAACAGTGTTTTTGAATATGATCTTGGCTGATTTTTGTATTGACAATAATGCTTTTGCTGCATGCTTTGAACACCCCTAGCAAAATCAGTCTTCTCTGCCAATCTAGAAGCGCCTCCAACCTGTCTCTCAAATGAAAAAGAGCTTAGACAGGAACCAGATGTTCGCTCTGCAGGTACTTCTTCTACACAGACACGAGCACCTAAGGAATTCTGCAATACAAAACATGGATGCTGTATGAATCTACATATACTAAGGATTAGACAGCTACTGAAACACAGACTCTCTAGGAATTACATCCCACTCAGGCCCATCCAAGAACCAGAAATCAGTTTGAGAACACAGAAGCACAGTTCACAGGGCTTCCAGGATGTGAGAAAACAGATGGATCAATCACTAAGGTCTCACCTCTCTTCTTCAATTGACAGCATTATGGAAACAATGCTGTGATTCTGCACTGAATCAAATCACTACAACACAATTGTTCATAATGCACCACAGTAACTTCAATGGAGTGCTGACACCACATAACAAGCAAAATTAGATCTTGCTGTCAAAGCCAAATGAAGTAAGACTGAATTTCCCTTTTTATCTCTAGAGATGCTGAATGCATCTCCTATACTTGCTCCATGGAATCCCTGTCTTCCAATTCCAACAGTCTCTCCAAATCTATTATCTTGTCTGTTGTACTGTTCTTACTTTTCTTTAAACTCCATAATAACCAACTCTCCCCTTGCTTTTTTTAAAAAGATGAGGATGGAATGGCATCTCAACAAGCTTTAATCTATGCAGCCATACTCCTAGTCTTGAAATCCGGTCTCCTCTTGCTTCGGATAGCACTCCATTCTCTGTCTATCCCCCTACGTAATTATTCTTTAACTTAACTCAGTCTTAAGTTCTTAATTAAGAATTAAGTCTTAATTCTTCTCAGGTTGTCTTCCCTGTTCCTCTCAAATCAAGCTCACTGGGGAGGGGGTGTAATAGGGGGTGTAATATCTTTGGCCTTCTCTTTTCTCTATCCTATTCCCAAGTAACTTTATCCAAAAGACAAAATCTAGTTATCTTCTCCATGCTGATGATGTTACACATATCAAACTCCCTCTCCCACTTCTGCTTCTCTCTACACATTTTCACACCTGTTTGTATATCTATCTACAGTGTCTCCTTCTCCAAACTCAAGTCATTTTTTACCACAGCTTGACAAACTTCAGCAATCTGAGTACCCTGTTTCAGTTACAGACCAATGACAAATGCTCACACCTTCAAACATTACTTGTACCCACATCTTCACATCCAGCACTTCGCAGTTTTTCAGCAGTCTCTAAACCACATTCTGCTTAGTCCAGTTGTCTGCCTAAAACTCTCATCCAGGCCCTGAGCTTTTCCTTGTAAGTTGCCTTATCTTCTGCTTCAGGTCACCGTACATTCACATGAACAGCACTACTGGCACAACTTCAGGTGAGATGTGGGAGCATAGAGTAACTGAAGCTACTTAAGCAGCTCTGCTAATGCACGTAAACCCCCAGTTTATCCACCTCCCTTTCATTAACACCTGGATCTGTGTCTGATAATCTTCGGTCTGGCTCTCTTTCTGTAACTACTCCCTATTCCATAGTCCACAAAGTCCTTTCAAGCCAGGATTTTGTATTGTTTGTTTGTACAGTACCTGGAACAGAAATATTTACAGCAATAATTCAGGATCCTTTGTGTTGCAGTGACATGAATGTTATCAGACACGAAATCTGCACAGGAATTTGATAACTTTAAGGTGTCTCAGATCTTACCAGTTTAATTTGTGCTCTGTCGCTGGACTTTTGGTCCAACGCTCTGAGTCTCTTCTTCTGGATTTGGGCGTTTCCCTGCACTAATGCCAGTACCAAGGGCCGTTCTTCCTGATAATTTAAAATCAGTATTTACATTAAGACTCTGTTGCACCTTTACCTGTTCAGGAAAAGTGTTCTGGGTTTTTATTTGTTGTTGTTTAAATTACCTGCTTGCAATAAGTGTGATTGCTGATTGTCTCCATGAGCATAGTGTAAGATACTACTTGCTTGACAGTAACCTGTTCAGATACAGTAGATATTTATTATAAGTAAAATTTAGCACTGCAAGCAAGTGTACAATTCTGTTCTTTAAAACAACAAAAAGGAGCCAATTGATTTATTTTCCATCATCAAGAAAAGTCCTGCCAGGAATCATCCTGAATGCAGAAGAGTTCTTATGCAAAAGAAAAATAAGCCTCATGGCAGTCTAGAGCACTTAAATATATATGCACTTATTTATGCAGAGTGAACAACATTAAGTGCCTACATATTTATTTATGCATAATATTTGCAACAAGCAGAATGTTTATATATCTAAACACTCTAATTAATGTTAAGTTGTAATAAATATTAATATTACTTCTCCCAAGTCTCCTCATCCTTTTTATTATTTTGTTCTAGCAGTACTAGTGATACCTTAGCATAACTTAGTTGTGGAAAAATAAAAAAAAAAGGCAAGTAACTTAAAAGAAAGACACAAACTTTCTTCTGATTCCTGTAAACTATGTACTGGCAACCTTGAAACTGAGTGTTCTGCATAAATAGTGCCATTAGCAGAAGCAATCACAAGGTTTCTCGTTCTGAACAGTTGCGGTGTTCCGGTTATGTTCTGGATGCTTAAACAAAACACAGATTACAGTTTTTCATGATCAGTAAACACACCACCTCTGTTAAGACTGCAAGGAAAAACAGTTGTGTTAAATTTGATTGCAACTTTGATCTATCATAAATCACAGTTTAAGTTTCTGTATAGTTAAAGAAACAAAAATTTGCTTCTACAATATAAGACTATTCACACAAAACTGTGGAAATTGACTACATATGGAAAGAATGGTAGTGAAATCCAAGGAAAGATAACATACAAATTTCGCTATTCAACACACAAGGTGAACTACTTTTTATCAGTAGCTTTCATTTACAATAGCCTAGGAAAATGTTTATTAACTTTTGTTTAGTGACACTTGTAATCCCTCCCACTCAAAACATAAAAATACTGCTCTAGATGACCGTCTTAGAGATAAAAGTGACAAGACAAGCAAATGCACTCCAAGAAATAATTTTTATGTTTCAAAGACAGAAACAAGGCCAGTTCACACTGTAGAGAGCAGCTGTCACCCAAAATCTATACATGCTATTTTGATGTTTTGCCTGGTTCTCCACAGTTGCAAGGATTTGGAGATCCTCTACAGACAGGCACTGCCATAATACCTTGCTGCTGAATTCCACTTGTTCCTGTATGAGAGTCTCCCAGGGCACATGACTGAACAACTGTATGACCATCACCAGTTCCCAGCTGAGATCCTGGAGAGGCAGGGAAAAGGATTAAACATAACAGAAGACACAATTCCAGTTTTGGATATTAAAATTTTGGATATTAAAATGTAGGGGTTTTTCCCCCCACTCTTCAGGAGGTAGATGTTTTACTGCAGCCTTTTTTTTTTATTTTGTCAAACCACCCCAAAATGGGTCCAAAGCTCTAGTGCTTTTGTCTTTCCAAAATCAGATGAATACACTGCAATCTGCTACAAAAGGAATATATTTCTGAGAGGAAAAGTGTAAGTACATGTTTTCATTTCAGTATATATGCATACATTTTAAGGAGAAAAGAGTGCACATAATGTTAATTCTTTAAAACTAAACCTTTCTTGTCTTCTATATCTTTTGAACTTCTAAGAAATAAAATTTCAAGCACCCAGATTTAAGGAGTCTAGACTTTAAATCTTCAAGAGGAACTGCACCTGCTAACAACAGTAAGGTCAATCTTCTTCCACAACTTCCAACCTTGACTAAAGCCTACAGAGAACACAAACCCTGTAATTTTTCAGTTCTGCTGTAACCTTTCACAATAAAGAGTCCAAAATGTACATAGTATTTTAGATGCACCATAGATTAATATAATCTTATTACTGTTCTTATTTTTTGTTTTAGTAGCAATAAATTCCAGTAAGCAATCTAATGCCAGTATTAGAAAACTTTACAGTTTAAAGTTAACAGTTCTGACTTGAAAGTTCACAAGTCATTCTTTATTATAAATATCAGGATGCTTATAGACTTCTAGGAGAAAATCACATTCAGATGCTTTTGAAATCAAACTGTTTGATACATCTTGACAAGTAATTTTCAGAGGGGAAAAAAACAGGTTAAAAATTCTTACATATTTGAGATTAAAAAAATAAAGATGTCTGTATATAAATACTATCAAACAGGGAATAAATTTGAAAATGTTTGTGACTTGCACTCAAAACTGTCTTGTGGAAACAGTTCTTTCTTTTAATACATAATGACAAGGGCATATACAAGTTTGTGTGGTTCAGTTCCAATAATTCCATGTATTGAAAGAGTTTGACTGACCTCCTGTACTACCACAACCAGAAATGCTTTCTCCTGGTGAATAGCCCATTAGGCCACCATTTCCATTTCCATTTGGATTAGAAGGCACTGTTGCAAGAAGACCTAGGCAACAAAATAAAATATATAAAGAAAGACAGCAAAAAAATCCAGAGTAAGTGCAGCATGCTTTTTACCTGTGATAGCCATTCTCCACCCTCACCTGGAGTGGTTTACCTTTATAAAAGCAGAACACCTCTCTGTCTTGCCTGCTTCTGGGATTGTGCCAAGTAATTTTAGTTCACATTTATGTAATTTATTTTTTTATGTAATATTCTGCATAACTTTTCCAATATTTCTTAGTTACACATACTCAGTATGTTCCATCACAGTGCAACACATCCTGGTTCAGTATCCAATATCTGACCACACTGGCTGCTCACACCTTGCTGAGCAGTACCAGTGCATGTGGTCTACCTCTCAGAGGAAAGAGGAAGAATGCAACTGGGGGTTGCATTTGTGCCTATTCAAGCAACAGCATTCGCCAATGCAAATACAGTATGGTTGAAGTTATGAATCACATCAAATTTCTAATCTCCGGTATTAAAACTTACCTGTACAAGAGTATCAGAATGCACAGAAGGCCCAGTTTCACCAAAATACTTACGAAAACCCAGAGAAAAAAATTCTGGATAGTATTTGGAAGAGTCACTACCCTCAAACTCTTTCTTTCCTTTCTTGGTTACATGTAATATTTTCATTTATTTGGATATGTAGCCCTGGTCGTCACCCTGAGTTCATACTGAGTCACCACCCTGAGTCCCACTGCTATGGGACTAAATTATTAATTGCTAGAAGATGAGAGAAGTTTTCAAATAAAGACAGTAGTCTATAACCATACCCAGTCCTCTGTATCGTGAAAGCTGCTGGTAGATTTGTTTCATCCTCTCAATATTCAGACGGCTTGCCTCTGCATGGTTTACCATTGGTTTGGGATAATTAACTCCTATAATACACTTTGCAGCCTTCTGGATGCTCTCTGGGGCATTCCAAGGATCATAGATGTATTTAGCAGGGAAACCTCTAAGTACTGGCAAGTAGCGTCTTAAAAAATAATAAAAAGGTCATGTTAGAGATAAAGCTACTTGACAATATAAGCAAGATCCATGAACCAATTGCTGCAATTTCTGGATTGTGAGTTACCTGATATAATCCCCATTTGGGTCAGTTCTTCTGCCAAAACCCACTGGACAGTAGCAGTGAAAAAACTGCTGAAAGAAGGAACTGCAGGATAGCCACATCCAGCTTCCAGCATTCACACTCCAATCTGCATCAAGTAACAGCTCTTCAAAGACCTTAAGAAATTAGAGGAACAAGTTAGTCTGAACATGAAACACCTCCAAGACAACACTTTTCCAGGATTTGTTCCCAAGTTTCTGATTTCACCTCTTTCTTACCTGGCAACATACACAGAATGCTCAGCATGCAATTGCAAATACTTACTTAGACATCAAACTCAAGAACAAAAGAGAAAAATCAAGGACAGGCTTTTAACCCTGTAAGCAAATTTGTAAACATCTCAGAAAGCTACATATTCTTACACAAACACAGCCTTGAAAAATAAATCCCCAAAGGATGGCTGAAGCCTGACCATTTGCAAGTGGTATTTGTTGTTTCCAGAAAAGTTGCTTCATCACATCACAATTGAGTAAGCTTTGCAAACTTCCAGAAAACAGGGAATGTACAAATTTAAGTTGTTGCTCTGAATGCCTCAGCTTGCACAGCACCTTTCACTACGTGAGGAATCCCAAGAGTAGAATTCAAGAGTTTCAGGGTAGCACAAACATTGAGAAGTTCTGTTCTTGAAGGCCAATAGTTAATCTAGTAAGGTGCAGTTTTGAGCATGCACTCTTAAATTCCTGGAAGTATACGAGTCACCAAGAACACTGAAGAATGGTGGGACAGATAATGAACTCTGGTCTGAAGAAATAGAAAAATCTTCCAAACACTTGAATTCTAATTTGCTATCCCTATTACATTAAAAATAAACCATGAGAAAATTGAAGACTTATGAGGATTTTACTTTAAATCTGGAGCTCGGTAGTTGTGAAACATTCAAGCTTCTAGCACTGATTATTTTTTAATCTTTAACACAGACAGTACTAACTTGTATAAAAAGAAGTTTATCTGCTCCATCAGATCACAGCAATACAGGCTAACAAGAAATAAAGAGAAGCTTCAATCTTTGAAGGACAGCATTCAAGGACCTTTATAAAGAGTGTACCTAAAAGTAGTTTTGAAAACAGATATTTAATACATATTTTTCTAAGTTCTGCTTTTATTTTCAAACTTTCATTGTTTCCAAATGTTCCAAAGAAACCATAATTTTACTTCATGCCTCAACATCTTATTGTGGCCACCCAGCTTCAACTAATATTAATCCTAGGCAGTCTAAATAAAATAATACCATTAAACAATGATCTCTCTCTCATTCTCTCCATATATTCAGTAAGGCATTCATTCCACAGTATGCCCTGAATAAGTGTTACAAAATTATCTTTGTCTAAATACCTACAACTATTTGGAAAAAAAAAGGTTGTTTTGAAAAAAATAAGATTTGTGTTAAAAACGTTTTCAAAAAACATTTTAATAGAAAGTGACTCATAATACAACAAGATCTTTAGACATTAAGTGTTAGCACACAGTTGTTCCACTAGGTGCTGCCATGTAATAAGACTGGAAATAACATCACGTGGAAGGCCAGGTTAACTTTTGCTGGCTATGGACAACTGCACAAGTCTGGGCACTTCATATATCTGTATTACTGCAAAAGTAAGAACAAGTTGTCATTTTTCCGTATTATGCAGCCTTGTTAGCTGAGTTCCTATGTAAAGACATCTTTGATGTCCTTATCTATGAACTGCAAAAGGAAAATTCCTAAAGCAGCTTATGTTGTTGTATAACCAATTTTTTTTTTAAATGAAAGGTGCTTGCTTACAACTGATTTAAGAAAGATAAAACTGCCTCAAGATTATATAACTGCATAAATGAGGTCACAATCTTGATGGCGAGTAAATGCTTTTTTAGATTTAAATAAAAAAAAAGAATGGTCAATTTTTCATTGATTATGACTGCTCAGTAAAAGACCTGCTACCCCTTTGAAAAGGTAACACTAATTCAAAGACTGCAATTAAATTATTCCATTGCTTTCTTCAAGACTGACATTTTAAATTTGAACTTCAGCACCTCTTGGATACTTGTGTAGAATTAATTGCAGTGAACCTTCAGCCAAATCTTGTTGCCCTTACACTTCTGACACTGGGCAAAGGGACAGAAATTGCTGGAGAGACATTTTCAGCTTTTAGTTTTCTCCCTTTAATTCCCATAGTGCTTTCCCTTTGCAGGGATGCAGACACAAGATGTGAACAGCAATTGTTCATAGAAAACCATGGGAAAGAGATCTCAATTACACTAGTGATCCATGTTTATTTGCCAAGATTTAGGAAGAAATCTCAAATTTAAAAGAATTTCAGACCTATTCTGACTGCAAGAAACACTAATATTCCAACAAAAGGCGGCATTCAAGTGGCAAAATTTCAGCATAGTTTATCAGAACTGATTTAGTTTGCCCACAATTTATGGTTTAAAATTCCACTTACGTGGCACAGTAACAACAATTCTAGAATAGCAATCAGAAACTTTATTAGGCACTTTAAGAAAATCAAGAATAAGAAACAATACCTTCATTCCTTCTTCCCAGCTAATCCAGAGATCACCTCGAGTCAAAAAGCATGCCACAGCATGCCGGGCTAAATGGTGAATCCAACCTTCTTGACGAAGCTGTGTCATAATCGCATCAATCCAAGGAAAACCTGTCCTGCCTTCTGCCCATTTGGCCAAAGCCTCAGGATTCTTATCCCATGGAATTTGAACACAGATAGGATTCCCCTCCATTTTATCAAATCGTGGATTGTTAGTTGCCGCTGTGTAGAAAAATTCACGCCATAACAGCTGGCCATAGAGGGAGAGGGGAGGGGAGCTGTTCTTTTTTACCTGAAGATCATCAGGAAAGAAAAACATTTCATTAGGAGAAGTAGGGGAAAATGGTGGCATCAAAGAATATGAAGCTGACTACACAGAAATCCTACCTTTTTGTACAGATCCGTTAACTTGAAATAAAAGAGACGACAGGACAAGCAGCCAAAGCGGAGGTAGGGACTAAGCCCTGTAGGACTTGCCAGAAGGGAATTTGCATTCATTCGTGGTCTTTCAAAGTTTGCTACCCAAGCCTTAAAAAAGCAAAACAAAAACCACACTGCAATATCAAACTACAGGCTACATAGCAACTTCAAGGGAGAAACCATACACTGTCTATAGCTGAATCCAAACAGCAGGCAGATGATCATGTTACCTACGGCATCCAGGGGTTTCTTTTGATCAGTGGAACCTCTAGAAGGTAACTCATCTCAATGCAGAAGGCATGAACTGTCTTCCAGAACTATCTGTCCCTTTGTTTTAAATACAATGGAAATGTAGACAAACTAGCAATAAATTAGCTTTCAGAGTAATTCCCCTTCAAAGTTATAAGAAGTATGTTTCAAATAAAATTATCCCAAAAAACCCAACTTTTTAGTATAAAATAGTAAAACAGATTTCCTCTGAAATTCAAATCAAAGACAACCTGCTATCATCTTATAAAACTAAGACACAACTATGAATTTATATCATTATATCAAGGCCTTAAGTTTGTGGGTTTGACTTTTTTTTACACAACTTGCCCAAATCCCTTTACCTTTCATAGCAAAGAGTAATAACTATGTTTCCCAGATATGTGTACCTTTCAATGATCTGAAACATACCTTTCGTTCTAAATGTCTTTCCAGTCGTGTGAGAGCTTCTGTTTCTCCCCCTGGCCATACTGCAGAAGGCAGACCATCTGTGTCAAAACCTGAAAGACAAATTGAAACAAGGAAATTCCTTGTTTACTTATACTGTAGGACAACAAAATTCTAGCATATTGGTACTTGCCTACACTTTACTGAGAAAAACCCAAAGCTGGACATATGTAAAAGTACAAGAAACATCTAAAATAATTATTTGCCCTATTATCTTTTTGTATAGAAAGAAAAGTGTTCTTAAAATTAATTTGTAAAATGACAGATCAATCCCCTGAAGCGCAAAGATACCAAGTGTATTTAATGCAAAATGAAGCATCAAAGACTATTAGTAGCTTATTGATTATTTGGTACCATGGGAAAATGGGTACGCTGTATAACAAGAAGCCAAACAATACTTAGCATAGTTTGATCAGATCTCCCATTTACCAGAAAACAAGGAAAACTTATGGAGGTGATTATCCTTTTTTGCTCCTTTTGTGTGTCATAATTGCATTGGTTTAACAATTAACCACAAGTGTAACCTCTCTCATTGTTATTTTAAGTATTATGCCTTTAGTGGGAGATTGCATCATACTTGTTTCATAATGTCAAAGCAATCCTGGAACATACCCAGCTCTTCAAGCGATGGCACACCGTATTTCTCATCATGGTCATCAGAAACTGGAGTAGTACATTTTTTCATTACTTCTGGGGTTATGGTCTCCACAGGCATCTCCAGTGGTTCCATTCTACTAATCAGGGTCTGAAATCGCTTGTAAGTAAGAGGAGGCTGTCCTCCATTTAATTCTATTATTCTGAATTGAAGAAAAAAAGGAAAGAGGCATGTCAGACAATAGTATTGAACATTTTTTAAAAAAAATATACATAGATATACATACAGAGAAATATCTTCCTCTAGCATGCTATATCAAAGCAAAGATAATATGGTAACCCAGACACTTTGAACTCTAATTTTACCATCCTTTTTTTCCCCTCTGGGGAGACATAAATTAACTGTTTATAACCAAGTCAATTTTCTTCATTTCTCATCAACGAGGAACTAGTGAACATGGACAGTTCAAGTCAAAGAAAAGTTCAGATGAGAGATCATAGCTACATATAGAAATATCCAAGTCACCTACAAGACTATGCTATTTGCATTAAAAAAATTGACTCTTCTATTCTGGTATTGATAACAGTAGTTAATATTACAACTGTCTTAATAGACTGAAACATTAACGTGTAATTTATACACAAATTTTTATACACATATACTGTGTTGTAAAAACACAGTTTCCATATTTTGCATTGCCATTTTTAAATATGTATATAAAAACCTGGAAGAAGGAAAACTTCAAAGAAAAATTTACAAAGTGATAGTTGGAACCAATACACAACAATAAATCACTCAATGTTAAGATAAGCCAAGTCATAGTTTCAACTAGTTTGCAGATTATATTTCTATAATAGGGAGCTAATACTAATCCATTTGAATAGATCTGGAGCAAATATAAACAAGACATTAAGTAATGCAACACAGGGATAGCAAACAATCCCCAATTACTTATGGAATACATAATTGATAGGAAACAATTCTTAAAAAAACAGAGAATTCTTAAAAAAACATAAAAAGCTTTCTAATAACTTGCATACAACAATTAAAACAAAGACAAAACAATATAATGAAACAACTAAACAACAACAACAGATTATTTAGGAGAAGTTGCAGTCATGTTTGAGTAACTTAAAAGACAACAAATTAACATGAACATTATTTTCAAGAGAACCCCAAATTAACACTCAATATGTAAGAAAATTTGAATGGATGGATGGAAGAAAAACATAAAACAAATTTGTAATTTCCCTAACTATGAAGAGCTCTGTGTAGAAAGTAGCACACAATGTCTAAACAAATATTACACAAAACTCTAAGTTTTCTTCCTTTCCTCTTTAAAATCAGAGGTAATGGTAACTTACTTGTCTAGGTCATATAATGTATGGGAAATCCGAACAATGACCTCCACTCCAGCTTCACTAGCCAGCTTCTTAATAGCTGCATCTCTTTCCTTCCCAAATGGTTCAGAATCATATTCAATTGAAAGTTTTGCAATGTTCCACTCCTACAACACAAAACAAAATTGTGATCCTTCAGCAACTCAGTGGCATGATGGAGAGTGAGGGAAAGGAGAACTGAAAGGACAAGGGCCGAATGGAATAGCAGCTATTATCTGCTGATAGTTGTCAAAGATACAGAAAAGTCCAAAATACATGCAGACACCCAGACTAACAAAAATAAAATCCAACTTTTTGGCATGTAAGTAGGAATCAGGCATAAAAAACCCCTTCATCTGTCCTATTACTGTGGATATATACAGTAATGGGACCACTTCTGTGCAAATTTTGAAAACTCACCTCTAACTTTAGGATCCATATACCTTAAGAGACACAACAGAAGGGAAAGATGGCAAAGGCCATCTTCTGAACACTGATCAGCAGCAGTATCTTGCTCCACAGAAATGCTTGTTAACATATGCCTGTCAACTTCAACAGCAAAGCTGAAGTTTCAGGGGCAGTGGGTGTTCCTTCCCTTAAACCAAACACCAGACACTTTCTTTTCTTTTTCCAAATCCCTAATCCTCACTCAGACAATCTTCAAATTCTCTCTCAAAAAAAAAAAAAAAGCTCTCTCCCAAGACAACAGTGCCTTATGTCTTAGAGTCTAATATCCTTTATGTCACAGATGCTGTTACTAAGCCCAACAGTTAGAAGGGGGAAAAAAGAAGTGAACAAAGGGATCAACTAATGGCTAAAGCTTCTGCAACAGTTGGAAATTGCAAAGGTGAAGTATGCACAGATTCACCCTAGAAAGGCATCATGCCAATCAAACTCAAAGAAATACTTTTCTAATCCCTCAGAATCTTAATCACTTGATTTAAATACACCAGCCAGAGTATTTCAGAGAATTGGATTTACTCCAAAGAGACACTCAAGGGCACTCTACACTTCACTTGGGGTGGTGCTATGTCATTTCTGAACTCCTGCACTCTCCTAGATGAAGCCCAGCCCCAAGGACAGGCAATTCCAAGGATTGCTTGCTCTTTGAAAGAAGGCTTGTCTCTGTCCATCTGTAAGTCTGTCAAGACTAATTCAGCAGGGCTTGAATCCTCAAGAATCCTCCTATACTGTCATACAACATTTATGTCCCATTTCATAACGTACAACCACTGTTTGAGAAGTTGCAGCAGTTTTCTAATTCTTACTCTGGCATATTGAAAAGACCATAAAAAACATATCCAAGAACCAGAATCACATCCTTAAGGGAGTGAAGGAACTCCAAGACAAGTGCTACATAATGTTAATACTCCCATATCTCATCACCATGAGCTAGGCAATTGGAAGTATAGACACAAATCACCTTGCACATACTGATGGATGCTTTAAGCAACATTGATGCATTAAAAAAATTAGTGATTATTGCAATCCTATCTTCTTTACTGACCAGAGAGCAGATGGTGACAAATTGAAGAAAATGAAGCAAGAACAAAGTGGAGATTGGTGGTCTCTGGTCACAGCAACCACAAAGTGATCTCTGTTGACAGGAGGAAAGTGCCAGCAAAACCTCGGCTCTGGACATGAGGAGAGCAGACGTCAGGCTACTCAGGGAATTAGTAAGTAAGGTCCTCTGGGAAAATGTCCTTGCAGGTGCTGGAGTCCATCAGTGCTGGTCTCTTTTCAAACATCACCTCCTGAGGGCACAGGAGCAGGAAATTCCCAAACGTAAGAAATCAAGCAGGCGAGGCAGAAGGCTGACCTGGATGAGCAGGAATCTGCTCTTGGAAATAAGGCAAAAAGGGAAGGTGTGTGCCCAGTGTAAGCAAGGTCAAGTGACACAGGAAGAATTCGGAGATACTGCTTGCCACTGTAAGGAGAAAATTTGTGCAGCCAAAGCTCAGCTGGAGTTGAAGCTGGCTAGAAATGTGGGGGCCAATAAAAAGCATTTTCTCAAATACATAAATGATAATAGGCAGTATAGAAATATCATCAGCCTGTTAGAGGATGGGGATGGTCACCTCACAAACAGGGACAGAGACAAGGCAGTATTGTTTAACACTTTGTCTTCAACATAGATGATGGACCAAGGGGGTCTCATGAGCTGGACAACCATGACTGCGAGAATGAGCAACTCCCAGTCGACCCTGAAATTGTGTGGGATCTGCTGCTTCAGCTGGAGCCCTACAAATCTACGGAGTCTGATGGGATTCATCCCAGAATCCTCAAAGACCTGGCTGATGTCATTGCAAAACCTCTCTTGATGATTTTTGAGTGGTCTTGGGGAATCCAGAGAGGTCCCAGATGATGGTGAAAGCTGGCAAATGTTGTTCCATTTTCCAAGAAGGAGGTCCCTGGAAACTACAGGCATGTCAGTGTCACTTCAGTGCCTGGTAAAGTTATGGAGATGATTATTCTGGAAGGTGTTGAAAAACACCTGAAAGACAACCCAGTCACTGGTCACAGCCAGCACGCCTTCATGAGCAGGAAGTCCTGCTTATCAAACCTGATTTCCTTTTATGACAAAGTAACCCACATAGCTGATCAAAGGAAGCCAGGTGATGCAATCTTTTTGGACTTCAGTAAAGCTTTTGATGTTGCCTCTCACAGGATCCTTCTGGACCAAAAGTCCAGCACACAGCTGAATAAACACACCAAGTGATGGGGGAGCAATTGACTCACAGGTCAAGCACAGAGGGTAACAGTGAAAGGGGTGACATCAAACTGGTGACCTGTCACTAGTGGGGTTCCACAGGGCTCCACCTTAGGCCCTGTGCCTTCAATATCTTCATGAATGACTTGGATGCAGGACTGGAAGGGATACTGAGCAAGTTTGCAGATGGCACAAAACTGGGAGGAGCTGTTGACTCCCTTGAAGGCAGGGAGGCCCTGAAGAGAGAACTCAACAAATTAGAGGGCTGGGCAATCACCAACCATATGGAGTTCAACAAGGGGAAGAGCCAGATTCTGCACCTCGGATGTGGCAATCCCAGATGTTTGTACAAACTCAGAAATGAGATGCTGGAAAGCAGTGCCATGGAAAGGGACCAGGGGGCCCTGGTCGATGGCAAGTTGAATCTGAGTCAGCAGTGCCCTGGCAGCCAGGAGGGCCAACCCTGTCCTGGGGGGCATCAGGCAAAGCATCACCAGCTGGGCGAGGGAGGGGATTGTCCCGCTCTGCTCTGTTCTGGGGCAGCCTCACCTTGGATATTGTGTGCAATTTGGGGCACCACAATATAAGGAAGATATTAAACTCTTAGAGAGTGTCCAAAGGAGGGTAATGAAGATGGTGAAGGGCCTTGAGAGGAAGCCATGTGAGGAGTGGCTGAGGGCACTTGGCCTGCTCAGCCTGAAGGAGACTGAGGGGAGACCTCACTGCAGGTACAACTTCCCTGTGAGGGGAAGAGGAGGAGCAGGCACTGATCTCTTCTGTGTGGTGACCAGTGATAGGATCTGAGGGAATGGTCTGAAGTTGGGAGGTTTAGATTGGATATTAGAAAAAGGTTCTTCACCCAGAGGGTGGCTGGGCACTGGAACAGGCTCCCCAGGGCAGTGGTGACAGCACCAAACCTGACAGAGTTCAAGAGGTGTTTGGATGATATTCCTGGGCACATGATGTGACTCTTGCGGATGGTCCTGTGCGGGGCCAGGAGTTGGACTTGACAATCCTTGGTCCCTTCCAACTCAGCATATTCTGTGATTCTGTGAACTACCCAAAATTTGACTGGAAAGGGCCAAAAGTGAAGTAGTCCTCAAGAGCTTCGATATCTTGTTTGAGGATAGAGGATGTTCTGAAAAGCCCTCAGTAAATCAACATTTTTTGGCAATTTCAGGAACCAGAAGACATAGACAAATGTGAATGTTCTTTTTTGACTGCTGTATGTGATCTATAAGTTACTTTCATTGTCTTCTCAGCACTAAAATGAATATTCTGAATATATGGCAATCCAATGTTGTTAGGCATAAAAAAACCAGCCTAATAGCAAGATCTGAAACAGGAGTTGTCAAAGTAGCCATTAAAGTATTTAAGAAGACTTGTCACATGTTGCTCAAATCTAGAAGGTAATATACACAACATCAAGATTTTTGCCCCTATTTAAATGCAATCTAAGCCTGGCAGACAAATCTAACTAGCTTGTGTATCTGCGGTGTTGCAAGCAGCAACCAGTGCCACAGTACTGCTGCAGGAAATTCTTCACTGAGGGGAAACCAAGGAAAGACCCATAGGAAAATCATCCTGTTAGCATTTCATAACTAAAGCACAGGAATGAAGACAGAATGTGAGTTTTTGTTGAGTTTTCAGCTGGGTGTTGAAGACCTGGGAATAAAAATCTTGAACACATGATCTCTTTGGGGAAAAGGGCATCTACTTTTTTACCCACAGTCTTGCTTGTTTCAGTAACTTCAATTCAGACATTCAGAAAAAACTCTTCAAATCAATCTGCAAAGTTTCCATTTTTACTATGCTATTACACTATTAGTACCTTAAATATCCAATCATCCATGGATGACATATTAGCATCAGTAACAATCCCTCACAGCTTTCATTTTCTCAATAAGACCCTTTCCCACAAAACCCCTACACTTTTTTCATTAGAAATTGCTTTTTAGTTGCACTATGCATTTAACAAGCCTACTACTAGAAAAAACCTTATTAAATCACCTATAAGAGCCAAAAAGTAATCACATCAGATATTTGGCCTAAATAAAACATCGCTTTTACAGGTCAGACTTTGAACCTGGATTCACATGCACGGGATTGTATTTTCATATTACAAAGGGAACCTGAAAAGGTAGATGTAGTAATATACAGTACCTACAGTTAGCAAACCATTTGAAATCAATTCTATTCCTGGAGAAAAGGAAACCAAAACCAATAAAGTCTGAGAGCAACACAGTTCAGTTGGTGATATGTACATTAGAGGGGAAAAATTCAAAACAAACACAAACAACCTTAATGAGAAACTGCAAGGATAGTTAAGTATTTGCATAGATAACATGCTCTAAAATTAATTTGTCCGTTATATTTGTGGATAGAAACAACAACTGCAAGAGGCATTTACCTTAAAAAGCCTGGGGAAAACATCTGCTGGCTGCCCACGAATAACAAACAAACGCGAATTCAGTTTCCGTAGATTAGCATCAAGATCCTCAAGACACTGGAGCAGGAATCTGCAGGGAATTGTAAAGAAACCTTTATTTTCTGAGGCAAACCAGACAAAACAGAAAAAGGTAACTAAGAGGAATAATTCAACAACGATTATAAGCCCTTGAGTATCTGGTGCATATTGTGGTGATGCATGCACATTCACATCCAAATGACACTTGGCTTGCAGTAGCACAAGACTACATAATATATTCAACAATCCATAATTCATAAACCCAAACCATGTTGTCATTTCAGTTTTCACCTGAATGCTATTCAACTCTAGAATGGACTAAACACTCTCTAGTCTTAACTACAAGTATCTTGTCAGTCTAAAGACAAAGAAAACACCCCATGCTACAGAAGAAAACAACCAACAAATAAACAGATAATCAGTTGTTGGCATACTGCTACTAAACTTAATCCAAGTCCCTCTTACAACACAGCAGCCTGAACTGTTACTAAAAACAGCACAGGAGTACAGTCATAACTATCCCTTTGACCCTCATGTATAGAAACAGCCCTCTATATAACAGTTTCATTCATCTTGGCTGTAACCTCACCTGAATTATTTGATGAGCAAATTAGCAAATAATGAAAAAAACAAACTGGGGGGATGGGATGCTGCAAGTCTTAATGAGAAATGGGTAGTTGTGCAAAGATTGTTGAAACAGGTTTGTAGGCAAAGATTTATTAGGGGATACAGTAAGTAAAATAAGTCCAGTGGTGAAAATTGTTTGAGAAAGAAATAAAAACAAAAGGAAGAAGAGTTAAAAAGAACTCCACCTTGCAACCAGCTGGAAATAGAGATACTGGGGGTCTCCATATGAGTGTCCTTCCCCTGGACTCCTCTCCAGTGCAACAAGTGGCTCCCCCACAATACTTTCCCTGTGTGGTCAGCAGGTCAAGTGAGGTGATCCTCTCCCTCTGCTCTGGCCTGGTGAGGCCACACTTAGACTGTTGAGTCCAGTTCTGGGCTCACCAGTTCAAGAAAGACAAGGAGCTACTAGGGAGGGGCTGGTGGAGGACTACAAAGACAGTGAGGGGATTGGAGCATCTCTCTTATGAGGTCTGTGTAGCATGGAGAAGAGACAACTGAGAGGGGATCTTATCAATGCATACAAATATCTTAAGGGTGGTGTCAAGCAAATTGGACCAGACTCTTTTCAGTGGTGCTCAGCAACAGGACAAGGGGCAATAAGCACAAACAAATACAGGAAGCTCCACCTGCATATGAGGAAAAACTTCATTGAGGTAGACAGAGGACTCAGACTGCCCAGAGAGGTTGTGGAGTCTCCTTCTCTGGAGATATGCAAAACCCACTTGGACATGATCCTGTGCAACCTTCTCTGGGTGAATCTGCTTTAGCAGGGGGCTTTGGAGTGGTGATCTCCAGAGGTCCCTCCAATCCCCAACCATCCTGTGATTCTGTGTAGTAACATACTTGTCACCAGGAGCTGCTCAAACCTTCTCAGCCATTCCTTCTCACAGAGCTGCTGGCACTCACCAAAGCACATGCTGATCAGGGCAACTGCTGAGTCAGTGCCTGCTGACCTCTGTGCACACACATTACTGCCATAAACCACAAGCTACACCCAAAGGAGAGGGGAAAAAAAAGAGGCGATTCCAACTCTGCAGGCCATTCTTCCTGAGAAAACCTGCTGTAATAACACTACGTGCAGGTGCAAGGCCACAGCAATAATACCTCAGGAGCAACTGCCTGAGACCAAGGCAGGGAAAGCAGTGCCACGGAGGCTGGAGATTGGAAAAGGCACACAGAAGGGCAGCCTGCACCACTGCAAGAGCCCACAGCATCATGAAGGCAAAGGCACTGAGCAGCCACGTTTACTAAAGCCAGGGGTTCAAACACACCTAGATTTTTAAACAAATTCTAAAAAATAACCAGATACAATGAAAATGCTACACCTTCTAGGAGGGACATAGCATACATGATTGCTGTAAACCTGCTAATGTTCATATTCTAAAGATTTAGCAACATGTAAGCGATGCCTACCTAACACACATTGCTTCCAACCTTATAGGGGAAAAAAACGTACCAAAAATAGTATATAAAAGGCTGGGAGGAACCCCCTGCAGCTGCTGTTAAACACCTAAAATCTGTGGCTTAATCAACCTGAAAGAGTAAGAGCAGGCCTCTTGGCAGACTGCATACGAGAATACAATGGCTTCTTGGCTGGCAAACTATGGTTATATGTTTTATGATTGGAGCAAACAAAAAATGCCTGATTTTCTCACTTTGCTAAGTTTTGTTTTGAAAAAACTCTGAGGTACCAAGAAAAGAAAAAGAAATTCTGTATACTCAGAAACAATGCAGGAGTCATTTTAAGAATCAGATGAGAATTGGATATGCTTCTATCAGAGAGAACTTGGGCCTCATGTTCCCAGGACAAAGTCTATTCCATTTGGACTCTGAAAAGTGCAGCTTCATTTTATCATGTCTTGTTTGAAGCCTGGAATGACAGACATTATTCATTAATCTTATTGATGTGAATCTTGCTTTCAGGGAGCATTGCATTCACAAATCACTGAGAAGACAAACTGCAATATGGTCCTGGATACCTTTGGCATAGTCCAGAGGAAGGTTTTCTCGTGGTTTGATTTTATGGCATTTTGTTGTTGTTGTGGGGCTTTTTGTGGTGTTTTTTAAACTTCATATCACCAAGTATAGGGAGAGGGTATGAAGAGAAACTGGTGACATAAAATATTCATAACTATTCAAACTAAAAATCAGTATTTCAGGAAACTTTTTTTTCCTACTGGCACTTCAGTTCCCTCCATTTTCTCAGTCTCTTTTCTTTCTAACTGATTGACCACAATATAAAACTTCTAGTCTGGACTTGGCACAAAATCCTATTCAAGAAGATTACGTGCACTGACCCAGTCTCCAATTCACATCCAAGATCCTTAAACTTGCCCTTAATACTCTTTAATCTCTACTTGTTGGTTCCCCAAATCCACTCTAGTATCTCTCTTTAACTATCTCTTACCCCACTTGAGCATTTCAATCTCCATAAAACTCTTTTAGGTATTCAACAAAAATAACAGTGTAGACTCAAACTGTTAAATATATGTGGGAAGGGAGCAGGAGAGTGGCCAGGGGACACTCACACACACTCCCCCTCACCTCAACAACAACCAGAACTAATGAAAACCAGCGAAACCACTGCTTAGGTGTCGCAAGACTCATGGCAAGCACACTGTCCAAAAATAATAAACCAAATCAAACCGTAGTGACCCTATGGTATCTAGAGTAATAGCAATGGGAAAGAATACTGCTTTTGACTTTCAGAACACAGGTTCAGTTTACAAGTGGTTACTCAGAACAAGAATGCAGTTTATTAAGCATATTTATTAAGCATCTTTTAGTTGGACCAGATGTGTTATTGTTTTAACAAATGTGCTGCAAATAATTTATCACCTATTTCATTTTCACCAACTATATTTATGCCACACCACATCTAAAGGCATTTTGTCATTAAAGTGTTATTTAAAGTTGTCTAACATAAAAGCCTTTACACAGATTTACAGAATCACAGAATAGTTTGGGTTGGAAGGGACTTCTAAAAGTTATCTAGGTTCAACTTCCACTGAAACGAGCCTTGCTCAGCTAAGAGTGGACCTTCTTAAATAATTGCTTTTAGATACATCCCCTACCAAGAAATTTAACAGTCAAATCAACTACTTGTCATAAATAAGGTTTTCACCTCCTCTTTTTCTCTGGAGTACCCTTAAAACTTGCAGAAGCAGCACCTTTACTGTGGTTTACTGCATTCAAAATTATCTGAGCTTTCTCTTTAAAGAGATCCACCAAAGTGCATTTTGTTTCATAACAAAAATGAAAATGATAAATTAATCTGTGAACTGAAACCAAATATGAAACCTCCATCTCAAAATGTATTTTCTTTTCAGTATTATCAACTCTTGAGGCCAAGTTCCTTCACAGCATGAAGTAAGAGCTCCTAGGCTTGAACTCTATTATGCTTTAAACCAGACTGTGGCAATTAGGACCTGTTTACATCTCTCCCTACATTTCTGAGTCTGCAATCTAAACTAATTTTTTTCCGTCCCCTCAGCCTAACAGTCAACAGGAAAGCACCTTCCTCACTTTGAATGAATTACATGAACTACAGGACTTCATTAAAAAACAACACAAAAAGGATGGTATTTTTTATCAGATTAGAGCATCAGCCCAGTTTTCAGTATCTGGTTTCAAACTTCCCTTGGACAAACCAGAAGATATTCCCCATTCATTTCACAGGAGCAAATCATGCAAGGTACATGCACAACTGACATGATGGAGGGAGGCAGAAAAGTTATTTTAACACAGGGAAGATGCTGATGCAAAGCATACTTATCTGCAAGCACCATTCTTAGAGAGCATCACACAATTTGCCAGACACATCTAATTATGATATTCAGAATTTTCATGAAAGCTGCTGAAGACTACATTCTTTAAAAGACATGCACATAAAATCTTAGCAGTTTACTCCAAGAAACTTCGCAGTTTTCCCTTCATAGAAAGCGTGCTTGGGGTCTAAAATATAAAGTAATTGTTCTGCCTCCCTACATTTTAACAGTGATTGCCAGAAAGAGAAAACATAATACATATCACAATTTTAGCTACCATGTAACTGAAAGAAATTGGTACCATCAAAGCAGCTATTCAAAAACTTAAATAAATAATTGTTAACGCAGTTAACCATTAACAAAATTAACTAAAGTAACCACTACATCACACAACGGTCCTGGCTCTGCACTATTAACATGATTAAAGACTTAATCCAGGGAAGAAATCTGGAGCAGTCTGTTAAAAAGTTAACACTTTTATTTGAGAGGAGAGTAGCAAGAAGGATACTTAAAACATTTGAGGCTACCGTTAAGTCTTGTTTGGGGTTATTTTTAAGAGCAATAAACACTCAGAAACCCTAATCACATAGGACCATCCTTGCCAGTATGAAATGAGGACAATTCCTGAGAATTGAGGGGACAAAATGCCAATGATTTCTCTTTCACGTGCCATTCACACCTGAAAATGGTAGTGCTAAGCCATTAAAAATCATTTATCTGAACAAATCCAGACTCTGAATTTAACTATTAGCAGGAGTGTTAGACTGCACAGACACACAAAATAAAGCAACCTAGTCAGGCTTCCTCATTCTGAGAAGAAATTTAAGAATTTGAGTGAAAATGAACAGTGCTAAAACTTGTTCTATTTGTAAGTTTGATTAATGCTTTTACCCACAACTCATCAACTTCCAGCAATTCATCCAAACCTGCGTTTAACCTGTTTTTGTTCTATCTACCCACTAGTCCTCATGGCAAGCCATTGATTTTCATCTCTTCAGCAAAAGAAAAGCACTGTCAAACAAGAGATCCGTGTCATTATGGATATTTGATCACCACCCAGACTTTGTCTATCAGAATTATCTTAGGCAGCCTAACATCTGCTCCTTTTATTATTCCACTCAATTGTTTTTTCCGACACTGCTATTAAGTACTCTTCCTTCATCTTTCAGAGTTCAATAGAGCTGGATTCAATAAAAAAAAGGAATACTATGCACTGTATAACACCAACCACATTTTATTTGAGTGAGTACAGTTTACAGCATTAGACCTCAATTGTCTTAATCACACAAATCAAGCCCCATTTATTTCTCTTCATGAGAAAAGAGAGAGGGAGGGAGTGCTTTTCTTTCACACATACTTTGCCATGTTTGGTTAGGTTACTATGAAAGTTCAGTATCAGGTAAACATACACCTCATACTACCTTCTACAGGAATCACAATATGAATATCAAATCTAATCCCAAAACAAAGTATGAGACACTGAGAAGTATCTCAAAGTTGATGTACCTGTATACAAATATTGAATATTTTATTGGTATATTTTCCTTTTTGATTGTCACCAACCAATGTGCCTTAGTGCAAGCAGTATATTCTTACGAAACTGTAAGAAGATTAAGCTCAGACAGGATTTAAGTGTTATGTACACTCCACAGCATCCTTTGGCAGCCAGCCACAGTAGTATTTTCCTGCTACCAAATCAAGGTCACAGAGCCATGCTTTACTGTACTACATTGTTTCAACAAATACCACATACAACTTCCACATCCTAAAAAGGTATACAATAATACATTCCATAAAGGTATTAACCTTTAAGCTTATACACCAGAGCAGGAAAAATTTCATGTTATTCAACTCTAGATACTTCAGTGAAGTAGCTGTGAGAGCTAACTAATCTCCTGCAGGGGTGCTCGACAGTCAGCAGAGGAAAAAACAGCTCCTTTAGAGTGCAATTCAGGACTTCAGCATCTTTCATAACCTGGCAAGAGCTGATCCACTTGCAAAAACAAAACCAAACAGTGACCAGGATGTGGGCCACTTGGCTTTTCTTTCCTCTAATATTTACTACTGCTGTAATCTTCAAGCAAAAGCAGAGCAGTGATGAAGGAAGAATGCAAGATATACTCAACCCCATGGACAGCTGTAAATGAGGTTCTCTGAAAGAAAAAAATAAATCAACTATGGAGTGGAACTAGAATATCAACTATGGCAAGCAATACTGCTCTATTAAGAACAACAAAATCATTTGAATCCAACCTAGCTCACAAAGCTAGCATTTCCTTAATACTGTCCTTCACTAATTTCTTTCCAACCAAACTACCTTTTCCACATTAGCATTTGCCAAAGGAAGGAAATATACAAATATTTTGTCCTATTCAAAAGACATTCATAATCTTTCAAAGATGAAAGAAGCAGGGAAATAAATAGGTTTACAACCCTGGACTTTTAGAGAACTACTTTTGGCCTCTTCACGGACCTACTTGGAGGAAACCCATGGGTTAAGGCTCCAAGAGGTAGAGGGGTCTAAGGGAGCTGGTTAATATTCAAGCATCACTTCCCCCAAGCTAAGGACCAGTGCATCCCTATGAGTAAGAAATCAAGCAAAAGGGTCAGGAGACCTGTATGGATGAGCAAGGAGTTTCTGGCAAAACAGAAGAATAAAGTTTACGGAATGTGGGAAAAGAGACAGGCCACTTGAGAAGAACATAGGCACGTTGCCAAAGTATGCAGAGATGTAATAAGGAATGCTAAAGCCCATTTGTAATTGAATCTAACAAGGGATGTCAGGTACAAGCAGGGCTTCTTCTACATCTTCCTATCTTTTGCTAGAAGTAGCAAAGGAAGACTAGGAAAAACGTGGGCCTGCTGCTGAATGAAATGGGTGACAAGGAATACACGGAAGGCAAAGCTACTGAATGCTTTCTTTGCTCAGTCTTTACTGCTAAGGCCAGCCCTCAGGAATACCTGACCCTGCAGGCAAGAGCAAAAGTCTGGGGAAAGGAAGATCTTCTCTTGGTGAAGGAGGATTGGATTAGATGGCATTTAGTCAAACCTGACATTCACAAATCCAGGGGGCCCGATGGGATGCACCCATGAGTGCTAAGGGACCTGACATGTTACTGCTAAACCAGTCTCCGTCATCTTTGAAACATCATGGAGAACAGGAGAAGTGCATAAGGACTGGAGGAAATCCAATGTCACTCCAGTCTGCAAAAAGGGTAAAAAGGAAGACCTAGGAAACTATAGGCCAGCTGGCCTCACCTCCCATCCATGGGAAGGTGATGGAACAGCTCATCCTGCATGTCATGTCTAAGCATGTGGAGGAAAAGAACCCTATAAGAAGTATTCAACACAGATTAACTACAAGGAAATTATTCTTGACCAATCTGATAGCCTTCTATGAGGGACTGACTAGCTAGGTAGATGAGGGGAGAGTGGATGTTGTCTATCTTGGCTTCAGCAAGGCTTTTGACACTGTCCCATAACGTTCTCATGGGTAAGATCAGGAAATGTGGGCTGGGTTAGTCGACAGGCAAGTGGGTTGAGAACTGGCAGAATGTCAGAGGACTGTGACCAACAGCGCAGTCCAGGTAGAGGCCTGTAGCATACAGTGTTCCCCAGGAGTCACTCTACTGGGTCCACTCTTGTTTCATGTACTCACCAGTGACCTGGAAGAAGGGACAGAGTGTACCCTCGGCAAATTTGTTGATGATACAGAACTGTGAGGAGGGGCTGATACACCTGAAGGCTGTGCAGCCATCCAGCGAGACCTGGACAGGCTGCAGAGATGGGCAGAGAGGAACATCATTTAGTTCAACAAAGGCAAGTGGAGGGCTGTGTAGGGAGGAATAACCCCAAGTACCGGCACACGTCAGGTGTTGACCTGCTGGAAAGTAGCTCTGTGAAAAAGGACAAGTGGTGGACAACAGGTTAACCACAAGCCGGCAATGTACCCTCGTGGCCAAGGTGGCCAATGGTCCCTTGGGATACACTAGGAAGAGCATTGCCAGCAGGTTGAGGGAGGTGACCTTCCCATGCTACTCTGCCCTGATAAGGCCACATCTGGAGTGCTGTGTCTAGCTCTGGGCTCCCCAGTCCAAGAAAGACAAGAAACTACTGGAGAGGGTCCGGTGGAGGACAACAAAGATGATGAGAGGACTGGAGCATCTCTCTTATGAGTAAAGGCTGAGAGAGCTGTGCCTGTATAGTCTGGAGAACAGACATCAGAAGGGATCTTATCAATGCATACAAATATCTTATGGGTGGTGTCAAGTGGCTTGGGCCAGACTCTTTTCAGCAGTTCCCAGCAACAGGATGTGAGGCAACGGGCACACACGGAAACACAGGAAGTTTCACATGAATATGAGGAAAAGATTCTTTACCGTGAAGGTGACAGCTCACTGGAACAGGCTGCCCAGAGAGATTGTGGAGTCTCCTTCTCTGGAGATATCCAAAACTCACCTGGACACATCCTGTACAAGCTGCTCTGGGTGAACCTGCCTTACCAAGGAGGGGTTGGACTCTGATCTCCAGAGGTCCCTTCAAACTCCAACCATTCTGTGATTCAGTGAAATAGCAATCTGTATTTGGTTCCTATTTTGTGAGCCATACATGACAGCAAATAGCATATTTAGCTTCTATAAAGTCTGGATCTTAACTTCACATTCAAAGGGTACCTATTACTCGTCTTATCTATTCCCATGTAACTAGAAACAAACATCTCAAATTACTTCATGTTACAAAGGTCAGCCTTCTGGTGATAGGAGACTAACAGGCTCACAGCTTCCTAAATCTCTCTCCTCCGGTGTCTCCCATTCTTTAATGTACATATCCTGTGCTTATTTTTTTCTAATCCTCTAATTCCAACCTGATAAATCAAAGTCTTTATTGTTTGACTTTAATTCCTTATTCCTGCTCTTCCCAGAGATCCACAAAGGAAAACCCAAAAGCAAACAAATGGTACTGGGAACAGCTGGGGGCATGTTACCTAAGAGCAAATTACAAAACTAAGTTACTTGAGAATACAGACATGCTCACATATAAATAAATTGAAAACACCCTATTCTCATGTACCCAAGTTCTCTTATTTAAATGAGCAGCTCATAAGGCTTGATGTAATTAAACCAGAGCTGGTTTGCTTTATAAAACAGTTCAGCCACGTTATTTTTGGCAATCTGAGCTGTCCATGAGAAAGTAACAGCTACGGCTCATTCCAAAAGAGCAAGCACGATAAGAGCACTCTAACAAGATAGTGTTGCAATCTGATTCTGAAGGACAGATTCTACACTGCCCTTCATTTTACACTGCCCTTCATTTACTTTAATAAAACCCGTTTACTTTCCTTACATTAAAGTAGCCTTTTTAATGTTATAGTTAGTGCTAGTAAAATTTTGCACGGTTTTAAGTTTCTCAGAAATGAAACAATGTGTAAAATAAATACACGCCTCAACTACACTGGATAAATTGCAAGTTCTTAAGGTACAATTCCATTATCTCTGGCTTCCTATATGTGAAAAATCTATTAAACTAACAGAAAAGAAATAAGGATAGAGCTGGAATCCATTAGCAAGCACAGAAATTAGTAGAAAGTTTGGAAAAGAGGGGAAAAAAAAATCCTGAAGCTATTCCTGAATATCTTAATTAAAATTGACTAGTTCTTGCTGTATGGTGGTCAGACATTGAGCATGGTCTTAACCTCCCTACCATTGTTACTCTTAAGAATCAAAAGGCCAGAATTTTCTGAACTGATTTTTCAAAACTGAAATTAGTCATTTATAGCTGAATATAAGGTAAATATGATCACAATGTATTCAGGTTTTTCAGTAATCATGTAGAAAAAAGAGCACAAAAAAATCCCCCAAACAAACACAGTTTTGTTCATCATGCTACATAAATCCCAAAAAACTCCATTCTGTCCCAAACTTTCTCAGGGTGTGGGTAGACTAATAGAGGTAAAACTTCATTCTGCAGGGGCCTTTCATCTCAAAGTAGAGCTGACGCAGAAGATACACAGAGCTCAGTAACATAAGTCCTGGAAAAGAGAACTGAAGAACAGCTCAAGACACAATAGATGAAAAAATCCAAATAACTCCCAGATAAATGTGCAATCTTTTATCTGCCAGAACTGCAGCAGTTCTCCGCAATACTGAAGGTCAGGACCTACAGAAAGTGCTTCACCTGAAGTTAATAAATTCATCTGGGAAAGTAACATAGTACAGTTAAGCAGAAGATCTGATAACTAAAAAGTGAAATTCAGTCATCTCTGGAGAAGTCACAGTAGTTTAGATAAAGAATTATTTGATGAAGAATGAAACCTTTACTATAAAAACTGGGGGTTTGCATTTTCCCTGTCTACCCATTGCTTTCAGAAGACAGGAATGAATTACTGAAATTCAATTCCTGAACACCAGTGACAGATTTTTTATTATTACCTTGTTGAAAGAATAAAGATAGACAACTGTAGAACATAATTCTACACAGAAACACTGTATTTTTTCCAGTTTGCTTGTTCCAGGATTAGAATTAATAGCAAAACAGAAGACACAGACAGAAACACTGCCAATTTAAAAGAAAAAAAAAAAGAGGGGGGAGGAGGGGAGGAGGCAGGCACCAAGGCCATCTTCCTGAAGGTGAATAAACTTTGTTGGAGACAAAATGGTTAAAATAAGAGCAGTTGAGCAGCAAGAGAAACTGCTAGTCTTCCAGACAAGATACCACTCATAGAATCACAGAATACCCTGAGTTGGAAGGGACCTATGAGGATCACTGAGTCCAATTCCTGCCTCTGTATAGGACAGACTCAAAAGTCACACCATGTGCCCGAGAGTGTTGCCCAAGCACTCCTTGAACTCTGGCAGGCTTGGTGCTGTGAGCCTAGAAAGACTGTTCCAGTGCCCAAGAAAGATTTTTAGGAAAAGGGGTTTTTTTGTTCCTGTTTCAACTCCAAACATTTCTATAGACAAAAATGATGGGGAAAGATTTGTAGGCTCTGAATTCTGGAAACTTAAATCACCTATGATAAACATTATGACTACACAGAACCTTCAAGTAAAAAGCTCTGTTCCCCGCCAGAAGTCAAACTGAATAAAAACAAACCTTATTTGCTTTAATCCCCCAACATCCAACCAACATCAAGGGGCAAGACCAAAGAGAGAGGGGAGAATGGGGGAGAGGAGGAGAGCAGGGGGAGTCCACAAAGCCTGCTGCTTTCATTGTTACGTATCTCATAACCTGATCGTTTCCTTATAACACTTTTAAGAAGAGCGTTTCAATATGAATCAACAAATATAGTTTCGTAAAGTAGGTCGTTGCTGCAGCAACCAGGCGGCTGTTTGGACTACTCCCTGCCACAATGACCTACTTTTCCGGTTATATGTAATGCTGTAGTAGGAGACGAATTTTCCTTCCCTATGGAGCTACTCTGAGAGGATTCCTGCACTGTAAGCCAAACTTTATTCCTAAGTGGGACAGAGAAAGGCTTCATGTGAGCAGGTACAAGCAGCGGGTCGGTTCTGCTCCTCTGTGTCATATTTAGAAGCATTGGTGGCTAAAGGTTGAGTGAAACCTAATACGTGCTTGGAGTTCAAAAAGTACTAGGCCAGTGTTCAAAACCGGAGGAACTGATAAAGAACGGAAGGGAAAGGTGTGAAAAGGAACAGCAGCTCGTGAACAGCATGTCCCCGGCCAGAGTCAACAGCTGGCATCAAACTTTGGCACAAGCAGGCTGCTCCAGTACCACCATCCAAGACCAGCTAATGGACACGATCCTTTATTACAGGTCTAAATAACTAAATCTGCAGAAAAGAAAAACCCTGGTGACTGGCAGATAAACCTAATATGTTTTTAAACCCTGTTTGAACCTACATGGGCTGGAGAGGGGAGATAACAAAGGTACCACACAAATGCAGAAAGAAATGTTGACAATTACATGATTTCCTGTTTACTGTTGCTGTTAATGACCATTACCTTATGACAAAGCAAAAAAGATCCCCATGCAAGTTTTCATCGAACTATATTTTATAAAGGAAATAATTATCTCTGCAGAAATAAGTCTGCAAGGCTTCAAATATCAATCACACTGACTTGCACTTAGGGGTTTTTTGATCAATTAATCCGAGTTCAAAAGCTTCCATTTAAGGTAAAATTTAAGAGACAAAAGAAGACTAACCCTTCCATGCAAAAGACAACCTGTTCCAAGAAAAGGCAAGCTAGGCATGACCACATACTACACCCTAATGAAAACTCCAGTCAACAGATTCTGATAGATATAGCCCAAATGATGAAAGCAGAAAAACAACACACAGAAAACTGTGCAAAGGTTACTTTACCTTATGTCTTCTTAAAACTTCTAAGTTCATCAGGAAAAACATTGCAATTGGTGACAATATGGTACAGCAAATGGAAAAGTTTTTGGAACTTCCCCACTTTTACTTGGGAATAAATCATATATATTGAGATAACTGTTTCTGAAAATCTCATATGCTTCAAACAGCATATAAAAAATCCACCCAAACTCCCTAAACTTATTTTTCACTTTATCACTGCACTTGACAAGCCATAGAGCAGCAACTGCAAAGTTGCAAAGAATTATGGAAGAAAGAAAAACTAGTAGAAGAAAAAAAATTGCATAGTTATGAAAAAAACCAGGAAAGGCTGCTGCTGCAAGAGCAACACATAATTAGTAACACTTCTCAATTTGAAAGCATGATCTCCAGTGCCAAAAATGCAAGGTCCATTGTGCTGTCTCATATGGTGTCGAGTAAAACTTTCAGTAAATGCACCATTGAAGAATTCTGCCTTGGAAAACTAACACAATATTTCAGTGTTGGCACTGAAAAACACAGGTTGGTGGGCGTTATATTTCAAAGAATGCAGAAAGCCAAATTCTAAAATGTAAAAATAGGAAGACTGACATTTCGCCCCACAAACTCATGATTTTCTTCATGGTTAAGAAGAAAAATACATTACTGATGAAATAAAGTACTTCTCACCAGTGTATTTACTGGCAACTAGTGTACAGAAAGGAAATTTCAATCAAGTTAAAAACCCCTATTCACAGAAAAACACTATGAACTATATGACCAAAACTAATTTTATACAGATCTTATCAGACTATGAAAGCCTTGAAATAAAAGGGGGATATATACCACAATTAAAGCTGAATTATCAACATCACAGCAATTTACAACTTCTTCCTTTGTCATAAACTGAAAAAACTACACATTAGCAATGTTTCCAAGTCATATCAATGAAAGGGTATGCTGGAGGAAAAAACCCAAAACCAAAAATGTGTCTCATAGCAAGTCATTTAAAGAAGCATTCACAAGGTTGAGGATATACTGTGTAATAGCAGTAAACAGCAAACAGCTATGTTGTCTAAAAAAAAACAGATCAAGCACAGTAAACTAGACCTTATGAAGCTGTCATCTGCTGAAAAATAATGATGGAAAGTCACAGGAATTATCCCTAGGCAACACAAATAAAACAAATAATTCAGATGCCATCCTTTGCTAGATCACCCTCATTAAGACTTGGATGGTTTCGACTTCTGGAGTTCACTAATAGCAAGACTTACAAAAACAAAGAACAAAACTGAAATGCACCATTCTCCCCAGTCAAGACTGTTCTAAAACCTAGATGGCAAAAATTACTCTGTATTTTCTTTTAAATGGATGTCTAGTTTTGCAGATGTAGAGTCATGCTTTTCCCATGAGAGGGGAAAAAGGGAAAAAAACAGTAGGTAATCTCTGCTAAAAGCTGGAATGTTTTCTTCCACTTTAAAACTCCTAGAAAAAAAAGAGCCTGTTTATTCTCTAGACTATGAAATATGAAGAAAAAAATAATAAAAAAACCCCACTTGATGCCACAGAATTTACAAGCAGAAAATTTTAACTCAGAAACTCAAAAACTCACAAGAGAACAAGGAAAGGCAGATTTTACTCCATTCTTCAATGAATCCAGTATGTTGGAAATCAAATTATTAACTATTTTCAGTGCCAGCTGCTCTGTAAAATGTCGTTTCAATTATCTGTACACTTCTCCAGTACTTCAGAACCACACAGATTGTGAAACTCAGATAAACCTTGTCACGGTGTTCTGTATCTTTAGTGCACAGCAAACTTGTAACTATGCAGACCATGACTGTGTTTTACAACAACATAAGGCATGAAGTCACAAGCAGCCTATATGAACAAGTTACCTATCTGTTTATGTCTCTTTCTGATGCCCTCCTATTTCTGCTCTCTCAATCACTACTTTGCCCCCCTTTCCCCTGTCCCCTCAACTGCAGCTCAGTTCACCCTTCACCTACAAGGTCAATAGAAAACTCTCACTGAGAAACAGAAAAAACCCCAAACCTGCAAGCACTGAATTCCACAGGTTCCTTACTATAAAAAAAATAAAGCATTTTCTAGGTCATGGATTTCACACTTTGGACTCATAACAGATAGAAACATCCAAGTTTTCCTTATAGGAATTGTTCCTAAGTAACCTGTGCTGTAGACATTTCACCTGCAGCACTGAAGAATTCATAACATCATAACTTCCCCATCCGAGTTTAAACAGAATTTTTACAATGTTTTTGGTTTTCATTTTGAAGGGATAAAGGTTTGTGTTCTGAAAGAATAAACTTACAGGGCAAGAATTTTACAGTCATTACTTTTCATGTGTGTAAAAGAGCCACAAACATCCTTACAGATGTTAAAGAAGAAATGCATGTGGTGAAAGGAAAAGGAAATGCTTTCCTACAAATTAGGAAACACTGAAATAAAGTAAATTTCTAAAGCAGGTCGAGAAAGTTTCTCTAGTTTAGTTGCAGGAGAAAACTGCATAAGACAAAGGTGGATATCATCACATGCCTGTCAAGAGAGAATTTAGATTTGTAGGACACATCCTAACCAACATTCAACTGGAGAAATCCTCTCCATCTCTGACAACCTGAATAGGTTTTGTCTTATTGCTAAAAACTTGTTGCATTAGCACTTTTCAAAGAGATTATAAGCAACAATTTGACACCTGAATTTACTTCTGAAACCCTGAGTATTATGAAATCCTTATTTTCTACCCAGATTTACCAACATTGAATTTCAGACCTTTCAAATATTAATCCAATCTTAAAAAAATAAACTAAAAAACCAAAGTCCAGAATTTAAAAAAATATGCTATTTTAGGAAGTTCTGTTCACTGAAGCTCAGCTACTGCCTAAACTCATGCTAAAAAAGCTTACCTGTTAACTTTTATTATCTCCACTAGTAATTGGTATGATCTCGGATTTGTAACTGTTCCAAAAGTATAGACATACATGTAGACTTCTGCCACAGCCATCTCCACTTACACACTTGAAACAAAAAAACTGAAATACTGATTTGTCCTTTCCAGTCTATCCTTCACCTCCACTAAAGCTTTATTCCCATATAAAAAACATTTACACAACCAAAACTCCAAAGCAATGAAAGTAAATGCTTCATGGTGACCTCAAAAATAAATGGAGGCTTCAGGGTTAGAAGAACATTGCAATTACAGTTCACCTCCTGACCTAGATTGCAAAGAATGTGGAAGCCAGAAGTACACAGAAGCACACAAATTAACCTTGCTCCACATTAAATTTAGAGTTCTGAAAAATCTAAGTGAAATGTATTGCACCAGAATACTATGAAGTTCTTACCCTGGTAATCAAATCCAGTCTTTTCCTAGAGATAACCAAAGGTACAGCTATTAAATCTGCTAAAATGTGATATGCAAATTACTAAGCCCAAGGAACACAAAGCCACATACTCTAATAGTACTTACACAACCAATTCATGCTCAAGCTCACTTCTGCCTTTTTAGGTCACTATGGGAAGGCCACAAAATTCCCTAAAGCAAAGAGTTTCTTTCAATATGCAAATTAATACATCACAGATTTTAGTGTGACTTCTACACTGAAAAAATGGCTGACTTTCCTGGCAGCTTGACCTTCCTCCTATCACAGGTTATATAACTAACCTGAAAACCTGCCAGGCACTGAGACAGAGTATGGAAAAGAGTCACTTTTGAAAATAAGGGCTTCCAATCTGTAGATACACTGTCAAAAACCAAAAAGTTCAGGCAGTACACAGTGATAAATGGGCTTTTCTGCAATACTTGCTTAATATGTTTAAAGAGTAGCTTCCATTGGTAGGAAAAAAGTCATTTTCATATACTGAAGGAAAATACACTTTATTGCATTAAAATGGCCAAAAGGGAATGATAATGTATAAAATAACTTGCTTTGAAGAACTGTTGCTGAATTCATTGATGTTGCTACATACTGATCAGTTAAGGAAAAAAAGGTAAAATTCTGCATTCATGATTGCCTAAAACCAGCTGCTTTTGCATTCACCACAGATGGTGTTTGTTGAGGGTTATCACCCTCCTCTTTTGTGACCAGAGCAGGTAACACTGTAAATTGCAGACAGATTACCTTCCCCTACTCAAAAGAAGAATGCAATCTATTGATATTTACAACAAGTAAAAACAGATTACTGGTCCCAAGAGAAGGAGAACTGAAATAATATTCTGGAATTGTTTCAAAACTACATTTCTTCCTTGATACTCAAAGTCCACACACTATTCTTACATATCAAGAACACTCTACCCAGATCTTCTCTTGGAGATGCACAAACCTGGAAGCTAGTGATTTAAAACCAGTGCCTAAAACCTCAAAATGTCTTACCTGAGGAATTAATAGTCTTTCACGATCTATCTTGCATCCAGAAAAGCTGACTAGAATTGTTCTGGACTATAGTAACTCCAATTTGGAAAAAACGACTTACTGAACACTTAGTAAAAACTGGATTTGCGGGACCACCTGCTTCCTTCACACCAGCCACGGTAGTCTTCTTGTCCAATTTAATAATAGTTACATTAGAGAATCTGGTGATACAAGATCATTCACCAAAACGAGGAAACAAGCACAGTGCAATTTCTCAGCTAGCAGGCTTATTTCTCACATACTGACAGATTGACAAAAAATAAATTGTGCCTTTTCTCTAACATAGTAAAAAGGCCAATAATTATTTTCAACAATATAACTTCGAAGGGTGTCAACAAATGGCAAGCCACGAAGAAACCAATAATCCTCTTCCAAAAACCACCCTGTGGTTACTGCACACATGAGCAATGCAGGCCAGTTATATGGCCATTGTAACCTGGCTCAAATCCAAACTGCCACTGAAAGAAATGGCACCTGCCCTTCCCACTCTTGGCCTCTTCACCACTGCTACTGTGACCTTTTTGCTGGCACAATCTCCCACAGTGCTAATCCCACCAAAACTGGTAATTAATCTCTTTTGGACAGACTGATGAGCTGAACTGGCTCACCACAGGGCTGTGTGCTATCATAGAAGGGTGGAACCAACCCTTTCATCAACAATGCAGGATTAAACCCATGAGGACATACGTCAGTGTGCTCCAGTGACGTACTCTGTAAATCACAGGACTCGATCATATAACATGAATTATAGAGGGAATCGCATCTCAACATGCAACTTCTGAGAACAAGCTACAGATTTTTTACAGATTATTCACCCTCAATTTAGTGGGCTGGTTGGACAAAAGTGCTCCAAGTGGTGCACTCTGCACTAGAGTTGAAGCTACTAATTAAAGGGCACAATGGGTTGTATTGAGTTTGCATGGCCAGGTTTTAGTAGCAGGGGAGTCACAAGGGTGGCTTCTGTGGGAAGCCATGGAAGTTTCCCTCATGTCTTTCAGGGCCAATGCCAGACCTGCTGTTGGCCAAGTTGCCTCCAGGATAACTTAAGAAGAGGATAAAGTTACTGCTCAGGAGCAATTGCAACCAGAGATGAGTGAAAGTATGTGACAGGAACAACTCTGCAGACACTCTGGTCAGGAAAGGAGGAGGATGAGGGGATGCTCCCAGTGCCACAGCTGAGATTTCCCTGAAGCTCATGGTAAAAACCATGGTGGGGCAGGCCGTCTCCCCCGCAGCCCACAGAGGTCCATGGTGGAGCAAATCTCCACTTGCAGCCCATGGAGGACCCCACAGTAGAGCAGGTGGGTGCTCAAGGGAGGCTGTGCCCCTGTGGGAAGCCAGTGCTGGATCAGACTTCTAGCCGGACCTATGGAGCTACCTCTAGCTCACACTGGAGTGGGTTTGCTGACAAGACTTGTGACCCCAGAGGGGATTCAACACTGGACCAGTGAGTTCCTGAAGGGATGGCACCCTGTGGGAGGGATCCATAGTGGAGTGGTTCATGAAGAACTGTAGCCCATGGGAAGCACTCATGTTGGAGAAGTTTGCGGATCCCTGGGAGGGATCCCATGCTGGAGCATGGGAAGAGTGTGAGGTGTCCTCCCTCTGAGGAGGAAGGTGCAGCAGAGACCAAAACCCTCATTACCCATTCCCCTGTGTTGCTGCAGGAATAGAAGGTAGAGAAAATGGGAGTGAAGTTGAGCCTGGGAAGAAGGGAGGGGTTGGAGGAAAGTGCTTTAAGAATTTGGTTTATTTTTCATTGCCCCATTCTGATTTGATTGGTAATAAATTAGTAATTTTTCCCCATGACAGTAATTGCTAAATGACTTCTCCTTGTCTTTACTGTTGCATTTTCTCTTCCCTATCCAGCTGAGGAGGGGAGTGCTAGAGCACGTTTGGTGGGCTTTATGTTAAATATTTAATAAATCAAGTAGATTATCATTCAAAGTTCTACACAATGAAAACAGACTTAAATTAATGTCTTTAGCAGGGAAGTAATAAATATTTCAGTGCATTCTTTTTTATATACCAAGCATGTCACCAAAATTAACGAATGCACAGATTTTGCCTGCCTGAAGTACAGACTTGAAACTGAAACTACTCACAGAATAATTTTGTTGACAAACTTTCTCCACCAGTTTGCCATCCAAACAAATAGGACTGATCATACCTACATAAGCTGAAACTATAAGTGTATTTCCAAAACCAGATGCACAGAATAGCAAAATTAAACAGATATTACTGAAGGATGTCTAAGTACTAAATTTTTAAAACAAGTTCCAATTTCCATGAATTGCAGTGATTGTTCTGGAAATAAAACTTTCTCTTTTTTTTTGGTCAGGCTTTCATTTTCAATATACTTTGAAGTGGAAAAAAGAAAAATCACATTTTCTTTCTCCTAAATCACTAGCACTATCTGCCACAATAGCAGCAGCTAACTTCACAGAATGTTGAATACATCAATATTCTCACAAAATCTAATAGATACACAAAATAAATTTTATTACTTTTATTTTAAAATTTACATTTGTTCTCCTCAGGAATGATTAAAAAAATACAAGGATTGGTAAGATTAGACTATCCATCTTTATAAAATCAATCACTACACACCAGTTTTTTAACTAGGATATCAAAGACATACATACCCACTCAAACAGACAAACTAAAAGTAGTCAATTATTACCCAAAGTAAATTCTTATGCAGCAACTAACAGAATGTTTGCATTTTCAGGTATTGTGATCAATTGCCACTCTCTGCTAAAACCAGGGCTAAATGAAACCCTCCCCTAAGTGATTTTGCTAAACATGAGATCCCATGCTCCTTAATATGGAAAAGTCCGTGAGTACAAACGAACACATTTTTTCAGAAGTAGGTAATGGTTACTTGTTGGAGTATGCAAGTTACATTCTTTGTCTGCTCTGTTGACATGATTAGATGCAAGCTAATTCTGGTGCCGAATGTTTAGTGGCAATTGACAAAACTTTCTTAAAAAAATGTTAGCTCAATTTTTTCATTTAGCATCTCCCTCCATTTCTGCACCACTTTTTACTGCACCGAGTAACTTCTCTCTCTCAAGTGTTGATCTGTGAAAAACACTGTGCACTCATTACATAGAAAAGGCATGTCTCGACAAAAGCACATCTTGATTTATGTGACAACTTGAAAAAAAGGAACAATAAGAAGAAACAGAAAAAAACTAAGTGAGTTGAAGGAGGCCCTGGCATTTGTTACGTAGCATTCATGAATTTAGAACAGGTAGGCTGAATGCCAGGAGAAAGGAGGTCAGTAAGACCATGTGACTGCTTAGTAATTAGACTTGCTCAATAGTGCAATTACACAAAAAATATTAGCTCACAATTGTTACATGACTGTTTAAAGTTAATCAGAAAGCACCTATGCATTAAAGGTTGCTGTTTGCCAGATTTAACACATATTTGTTAAAATGAGCTGTAATTGTGACTCTGCAGAGCGACAATACTCTAACACAAAACTAAACCTCCTGGTTTCTTGTACTCTTTCACCATTTTTCCTCATAACTATCATGTTAGTCATACTTTGACAAGAGTTTTGCCCAGGGCATTAGGACAATAATCTCACCAGAACATAAACTCTTGGTGTCAATCAACTCAAATTAAGAACCAATGTAAATTAACACCAGGAGATTAAATTTGACTCACGTTCCTAGTGCTGAAGGGCTTCTGCTTCTGGTCTCAAAATATTTTTGATTAATTCAACACCCTACTCCACAGGCATGTAAGCAAGGATCTTGCTCATGGTCATGAAGTGACTCAGAACATAAAATGCTTGATCATTAATCACAAGTCTCAAATGAGACTGGCAAACCAAAAAACTGCATCATAAGCCTTGTGTATACATACTGTGATTGTGTGGTTTGCACTGGTTAAAAACAGCTCAAACAACCAGAATCTAAAATGGATTCATACTAAACTAGCAATTGTTGATTTAAATACAAGTTAATTAAGAACAATAAATGTAATAAACATACAGCTTTAGAAGCCAATTATTCTATAAAGCTATTGCACTTTTAAACTTAAAAAACCCCTGCAGACCTCACAAAACCAGGCTATGCAGAAAGGAAGATTTTCTACTCAAATCCATGGGCAGCATGTGCCTTGAAAGTACTTGAGTCCCAGGAGACAGTCTGAAGTACTTTGGATGGGGGAGTTGTAATCTACTCAAAAATTCAGTCCCTCTAACCAGCAACTAAAATAAGGTGATTTTCTTCAAAAGCAAAATACAGTGGAGGGACTAATTGTCTTTTGGAACACTAGGAACACTGTTAAAGTAAACCACCCAGCAAATATATCCCACACAAATGTACTCAGGGACTGTATTAGCTAACGAGCAAGTTCCATAGTCATTGAAGAAAAAGGGCAATAGCACTCAATACATGAACTTCCTTCTGCTAGAATCAAAGTTCACATTTGTCTATCATTCACTAGCTCAGAGAATATAACCAAGAACTGTTTAGCACTTCAATTGCAAAGCACATTAGAGATCAACGAAGTATTCTTAACAGATGTGATTCCCTTAACACTTAAAAATTGTGCCAATTGTCCACATTATTTTAAAAGTTAAGCAGCTGTTCATACTTCATCCACAAAACTAAGACCTCTACGCTTCTTTATGAAGTCAAAATGTTATCTAAAAAAACTTATCCCCTTCAAAAAAAAACAATTTAGAAGTCTCTATAAAAGAAATGTATATCATTAATCTTAGATAAGGGAATTATCTAACAGTCATTATTCTTAAGTGGTATGAATATTGTTTTTGCAGGGAAAATGGAATAATCATCAAGTTAAACTCCAAAGAAAGCATTTTTAGTATTTCTGTCTCCTGAAAACCAGAAATAGGAAAACTTCTCAAATTTGAAAAAAATCCAAAACCTCCAAAGGCAAGTTACCTTGTTGGTAAATTACTTAATGACCTGGGATACAAATTATTAAATCTCAAAGAAACAATCCTTGAACTGAAACCCACAATGAAAGGTTATCTAAACTTTGCCACTCTTCTATGACGTAACGTTAAGCCAAGTTTCATTGTGCTTGTTCCATAATTAGGCAACGTCTCAGCATCACAGTCTGGGCAGGCTAAATTCACAAGCATTTCAAGTTTCTGACACCGGATGGACAGATGATACATGAACTCTCCTGCATTATCAACCCTTTTAAAAGGGTAACAATTTTCAGATCCCTAGTGATGTTTTAACTAATCTCACATGACAAGCATGCACAGAAGTCCCATTAACCTCTGCCTTGCTATGGCACACATTTAGCATGCAAGCATCAGTCACAACCCCACAGTCAAATTCATTTCTGTATTCGGTAGGAGGATTACAATGGGGCTGAAGGTGTAGGGAGAGATCTGCACGCTCCAGAAAGGGACAGGGCATACCAAAATCTGTCAGAGTTCAGGAAGCGTTTGGACATCGATCTCAGGCACATGGTGGGATTCCTGGGGCTGTCCTGTGCAGGAACGCTACTCTGAGAAACCACTTTGGAGCTAAGGGAGCAGCTTTTCCAGGACGGAGCCCCCGTGGGGCTGGGGCTGTCCCGAGCTCCCGAGGCCTCCGGGTTGTCTGTCCGTCCGTCTGTCCGTCCGCAGCGCCGCTCCGGGCTCCAGCCACGGCGGGCACCCCACCCGGGCGCAAACACTCCCTCCTCCGCCCCGGGAAGCTGCTCCTTCCCCGCGCCTGGCCGAGCGCCGGGAGCCGCGGGCCGGATACGTAACCGGGGAGGGAGGGAAGGGAAGGGAAGCGAAGGGAAGGGAGGGAGGGTGAGGGCAGCCGGCCTGGCGGCGGCCCAATGGAGCGCGGAGGGGAGGGGATGGCGGGGAGAGGAGGCAGCNTCTGTCCGTCCGTCTGTCCGTCCGCAGCGCCGCTCCGGGCTCCAGCCACGGCGGGCACCCCACCCGGGCGCAAACACTCCCTCCTCCGCCCCGGGAAGCTGCTCCTTCCCCGCGCCTGGCCGAGCGCCGGGAGCCGCGGGCCGGATACGTAACCGGGGAGGGAGGGAAGGGAAGGGAAGCGAAGGGAAGGGAGGGAGGGTGAGGGCAGCCGGCCTGGCGGCGGCCCAATGGAGCGCGGAGGGGAGGGGATGGCGGGGAGAGGAGGCAGCGTGACCGCATACATAACGCGGGGGAGCGGGCCCCGCGGCGCCCCGCACTCACCGCCACCTGTTGATGCCCACGTTGGAGGAGCCGGCGAACCAGGGGTCCAGGATGTAGACGCAGCGCACCGTGTCGGCGCCCTGGATGCACTCCCGCAGCGCCGGGTTGTCGTGGAGCCGCAGCCCCTTGCGGAACCAGTGCACGGCGTTCACCCCCATGCCGGGCGCGGGCGCTCAGCGGGAGGCGCGGCGGCCCCTCATGG
>WBMV01005869.1:964-11744 GCA_013396655.1 Campylorhamphus procurvoides | reverse complement strand
TCCTGCTGAACTAGGACAACCCTGTTCCATCAAGAGAAGTGGCTATCAGTCAGTGTCTCCTCCATGGCACCTTACCTGCATTGCTCTGACCTGGGAAGCTGGTGGGAACCATCACAGCCCCTCCTGCTACAGGCCTGGCTCCAGGTGTGGAACGTGGTTCCTGAAGGAGAAGAGCAGAACTCAACAGTAACTCCTGGGCAATGTCCTGCTGGGAAAGCTGATTGGAAGGCAGCTCTCTCAGTTTGGCAGCAAGACAAGTTGGCAACAAGTCCCAAGGCTGGTCTTGGATGCTCTTGGGTAGAAGTGGCACTTTCTCAGCTCCACAGCTTCTCTGGGTAACATGTGCCAGTGCCTCACCACCCTCACAGGGAAAAACTTCTTCCCAGTATCCTGTCTAATCCTACTCCAAAGGATTAGATCCTGTCCAAAGTCCTTCCCCAGCCCTCTTGGAGACCCTTTAGGCCATGGAAGGGACTTCAAGGTCTCCCTGGAACCTTCTCCTCTCCAGGCTTAACAGCCCCTGCTCTCAGCCTATCTCCAGAGCAGAGGGGCTTCAGCCCTCAGAGCATCTCCATTGCTTCCTCTGGACAGCAGTTCCATGCCCTTCCTGTGCTGGAGACCCCAGAGCTGTAGGCAGCATTGCAGGTGGAGTCTCACCTGAGTGAAGTAGAGGGGCAGAGTCCCCCCGCTCACATGCTGCCCATGCTGCTGGGGATCAGCCCAGGATATATGTGGTTTCTGGGCTGCCAGTGCACATGGCCAGCTCATGTGTAGTCTTTCACCAACCAGCACCCCAAATCCTTGTTGGCAGGGCCACTCTCAATCTGTTCATACTCCAGCCTGGATTGATACTGGGGGTTGCCCCGACCCGGGTGCAGCACCTGCACTTGGCCTTGTTGAACCTCATGAGGTTCCCACAGGCCCACTGCTTGAGGTTGTTCAGATCCCTCAGGATGGCATCCTGTCCTTCAGGTGTGTCACCCACACTGCTCAGCTCAGGGCATCTGCCAATGTGCTGAGGATGTGCTCAGTCCCGCTGTCTATGTCATTGATGAAGACGTTGAATAGCAGTGGTGCCGGTACAAGCCCCTGAGGGACACCATTTTTCACAGATATCCACTGGGACTCATCCATCTGTCCATCCATCCGTCTGTCCCTCTGTCTGTCTATCCACCCATCCAGGCGACTCTCTGACCATCTGTCCACTCTCCCTTCTGTCCAACCCCCATCCATCCATCTGTCCATCCTTCCCTCTGACCTGGCCATCCCTGCTGTCCATCTGTCAAGTCATCCACTCCATCCACTCCATCCATCCATCCATCCATCAATCCATCCATCCGTCCGTCCGTCTGTCCATCCATCCATCCATCCCCCTGGCCATCTCTGCTGTCTGTCTGTCCATCTGGCCCATGGCTGGCCAACCCTGCTGTCTGTTCATCTATCCGTCTAGTCTAGCCATTTTTCCATCCATCAGCTGAGGCCACTCTGTCCATCTGTCTGCTCTCCTGTTTGTTTTACCCCATCCATCTGTCCATCCCTGGGTCTGGCCATCTCTGCCTGCCATCCGTCCGTCCATCCATCCATCCATCCATCCATCCATCCATCCATCCATCCATCTATCCATCCCTGTCCGACAATGGCAGGGTGTGGAGGGTATGTGTGTCCCTCTGTGGCTCTCTTTGAGACTGATGAATGGATCACTGGGGAACCTTGGGGGCTGGCTGTGCTGAATCCAGCCACTCCATCTCCAGTTTGGGAAAAGAAATGAGAAAACCAAGTTTTCTGGAATTTGCATTGTTGTTGAGCTGAGGTATCCTCCATGCTGCAGTGGTGGAGAGCACTGGGCCTTTGCTGAGTGCTGTGCTAGTCCCAGGCAAGAAGCTGGGAGTCTCAGTGGCACCAAACCTCCCCAGCAAAGAATCAGCAGAAATGCTCAGATTTTGACAAAACCATTTATTGGGGGATCAATGGGAGGAATGGAGCTGGTAGCACCTGGCTCAGTGTGTTCTGGTGCAGCCCTAGCCATGGTCTCCACCAGCAATGCTGGGGTGCCTGAGGGTGAGGACAAGGAAGGTCTCTTGCAAGCTCTGTGCCACTGGGGTGTGTGCCAGGGTTGCAATGGGGGCTCAGTGGTGTTGGAGATGTCACCAGCTCTGTGGTACGAGGAGTATTCTGGACACAGAGTCGTCATCCCAGGCTGGACCCCAGAGCCTGTTCTCCACATCCCTGGAGGGCTGGGGTCATGATGCACCACAAGAGATCTCTGCAGGGGCAGGGAAAGCATGGGGAGGCAATATTACTTCCTTTTTTGTGGGGACCTTGGACACCAGGGAGCCTGAGCACCCATGACATATGGCACCAGAATACTTGGGGCACCAGGGAGCCAAAGCACCCCAAGGGACCTCAAGCACCCATTGTCCCAGAGTGTGCCCAGAAGCCCACTCCCCGTGCCTGTACCTTGGCACGGGATGAGCTGTACCATCTTTCAGGCAGGTTCTGCTCCATGATGCCACCAACAACTGTGCTTGTCATTGCAGTGGCTATGCTGCTCCACTCTGCTGGGAGGCCCCAACCCAGTCAAGTGACCATTGGTGGGCTTCGTCTTGAATGATGCTGGTGGCACCGGCTGCTGCAGTCAGTGGGGCTGGGGCCTTGGCAGATGTCCTGCTGGTTCTTGTCACTGGTGTCCCCAGCCAGCTCAGCCAGACGGACCCCATCTCTCTGGGCAATGGCCTTCTGGAAGCCACTCTGGCCAGAGGGGGTTAAAGCACCTTTCTCTATGCCAGGGAAGATCTCAGCTATGCTGGAATCCTTACGGGATGCCCTCAAGTCCTCCTGGCTGATCTGGTAGTACTGGGTGGCCTCAACGCTGGACTTCACTTCCTGCATGGAGATGAAGGGATGCTGGAGGGCAGCGCTGGGTGTGATCCGCTCATGTGAGTCCCAGGTGAGCATCCTCTTAACCAGCTCCACCATCCCATACAGGTCACAGTGCCTGGCCAGCTCCTCCTGGTCAGGATTGGACACCAGGCAGACGTTCCCTGCTACTAACTGATCCAATGAGGAAAAGACATGCTCCCTTCTCTCCACTGGCTTTGCCATCACCATCTCTGGTGGTTTGAGCTGCCAGGTACCAGTGGAGCATGGGACCTGCCGGAAGAAGGATCGTGTCTTCTGGGCAGCACAGAGCAGCTTACCCTGGGGTAGTCCCAAGGTGGAGCAGATGTAGCGTACCTGGTCATACTCATCATTGCCAGGGTAGAGCGGCCAACCCAAGTGAAGCTCAGCCATCACGCAGCCCAAAGACCAAATGTCCACCTTCTCACAGAAGGGCAATCCCAGCAAGATCTCTGGTGCCCGGTAGAAGCGGGTTTGAATGTAGGGTTTCTGGACGTGGCAGACCTCGGGGAGCAGGATAGCCGAGCCAAAGTCAATGAGCTTGATGCGGAATGGATAGCGCAAGTGGTCCACCAGCATGATGTTCTCTGGCTTGATGTCAGCATGGATGATGGAGAGCTCCTTCAGCTTGACCAGCGCTGCCAGCACCTGTGTCGTGATGGTACGGATGTGCCGAACAGGCAGTGGTGAAAAGTTGTTCTGCTTTTGGAAGTCAAAGAGGTTTTGCTGCAGCAGCTCAAAGACCAGATAGGTCCAGACTGTGTCACTGAAGGATTCAAGGAAACGGACTACATGTGACTCTTCTGTGTTCCCCTCCCGCAAGGCCTGCAACAGCCTCAGTTCATTCTTCACCATTTGGCCATTGTGATCATGGTTCTTCAGGATCTTGATGGCCACCATCTCCCCAGTGCTTCTGTGCTGACCCTGGATCACCTGCCCAAAGGTCCCCTTCCCAACCATGGCCACTATGTCATAGCACTCATCACCTACCACCAGTGTCACCATGGTGGGTCAGCTCCTCACCAGGGACTTGAGATGCTACAGCTCAGTGCCCAGCCAACTCAGTGCCCAGACACCTGACTGTCCCACCACAGCCTCACAACACAGTGGGTTCCAAAATCACCATGACAGCACCTTCTGTTGATGATGATGTCACAACAGAAGCATCCTGGGTGGAGGAGCTCCCTGACACCCAGTGTTGGACACCCTAAATACAGCCCTGCTGCCCCAAAATCCATTCACAAACCCAAAACCACATCCCTAGTCCCCTCAAAATAGAACCCAGCCCCCACAAACCCATCCCAATCCCCTGAAAACCCATTTCCAGGTTGGCCTGGTCCTCCAAAACCCATCCAAGGCTCCCAAAATGTATACACAGCCACTCAAAACCATCTTCCAGTCATCCAAATTCAGTCTCTTGTCCTCCCAAACCACCCAAACCTCGTAAGACCTTTCCCTAGTCTGCCAAAACCCATCTGAGCCCCACAATATCCACCTCCACTCGTCAAATTCCATCTCCAACCCAACATAAACCATCCCCAGCACCCTGAAATCCATCTCTGTTCCCCTAAACCACAGCCTAGTCTGACCTATTTTCAGCCCTAGAAAACCCCTCTCTGGTCCTCTAAAATCTATGTCCAGACCCCATAGCAATTCTTATTATTTTTTTGGACATTAACATTTATTCTGGCCAAGTCAAGGGGCTGAGCAGGGCAATGACAGCACTTCCCACTTTCCCCACTTAATAGTAATACCTGGAAAATAGGCAAGAGACGTTCAAACACCCCTAGAAATGATGGATTAAGATGGATTCGGCAAGGAGGTTAAAGAGTGTTTGGGAGAATAAGTGGTGCTCCACTCAGGGGATCCCCAAAGATTCCTATGCTTAGCAGGGTGGTTCATTGCTCACCACAGAGCTGGAGGCTCAGTGACAGCTTAGGCAGTTGAAATCTAGTGGTTTCCTCACCTCTGACCCTCCCCAGATTAAGTATGGGGTGACTTCTATCATCACTGTGCGGTGGGTGAATTGGGGGTCCCCAGGGTGTTGTCAAATACTTCTGAAATTATCAGGATAACAGAATCCTCTAACACTGTCTTTTTAGTGTTAGAAAGCAAGGCACTACTTTATTTGCAGTTCTGGGGTGTGTATGTGGCTGACAGAAATTCCAGCCCCCACATAGACACCAATACATCCCTTTTCACCTATTTATACATTTTTAACAATCAAATAAATTAATGTTCATTGATTCCATATGACATAATTCCCTCTCATGAGTTAGTACTCTATTCACTATTGGTTATTAATCTCTTGTTGTTTATGCTAATTAGTTCATATTATTAGACTTTTTAGTGTTTTTTGCCTCCAGTAGGGCTTTTCTGGCACAAATACTGAGCCTTTGTTAGTCTTCTTTGTTATCTGCTGGTTTTTGCAAAATGCCCTTGTAGTTCAAAAAATCTGCATTTCAGGTGTCTAACTTCAACAATATATCTTTCCCTCCCAGGCTTTATTCACAGAAGCATGTCAGGGTTAGCTTAACAAAATGTACAGGTTTAGTACTTTTTCCAGGCTGTGTTCTCACAAAAGTAGCTCATGACAACGTTTTGCTAAAAGCTGGCTAAAAGTAATTCAGGGCCTAACACATCACCTATGACTAAATAAAGCAACTAATCAAAATGTTAATTAGGACCATTAAACAATTAGAAAAGTTACATTATTTTCAGCAGGAGGAGAGCTCAGCATTGGGTAACTATATCTTCTTCCCCTTGGGGTTGGATGATGGGAAGGTCTGTTGGGGAATCCTCAAGGGAGAAATCCACCCCAGGCACCCACTGCCAACACTGGGTCTTGCCCTCTGCAGGCCTGTCGATGTCTGGCTGGGGGTTCATCCCCAGATTGTCTTCTCCTTTTTTCTGCAGCTTCACAACTGCTGCTCCCTTTGTGCCAGCCATCCTCATCCTCCCCTCACCTTCCAACACATTCCCAGACAAAACTATGCCAAATTTTGACAGTTTGATCCTAGACCAGCATCTGGGAGCTGTGTCTTTCCTGGTGGTCTCCTCTATCATCCCATCCATCCCTGGTGGTGCCAGTTTCAACACTGGCACCATCAACACCTGCATGCTGGTGGGTTTCGGTATCCTCTGGCTTACTGGATCCTTCAGTTGTCACACCAAGACAGTGACACCCTCAGTAGTAACAGTGAAACAGGGGGACAATGGCTGCACCCACCCATCTCCCATTACTCCCTGGTTTTCTGCTTCAATTGGATCATAATAGGAGACTCCAGCATCTTCTTCCTGTGCCAATGCTCAAGCTCTCAGTTCTTCTCCCATGTGTCACTATTTTGCAGTTCTGCCCCCCCCCTCCTCCCCATGTGGATAGTAGTTGAATCTCCCAAACTTTGGCAACTTCACTAGCCCCACCCTCCTCCTCCAGGTCTGGCCAGGCCTAGTGGGCAGTTTAGGCAGAAATGGCATGCGTGTCTGCCCCTCACCAGCAGGGTGATGCCTAACCTCTAGCTAAGGGGTCCCAGGGGACCCCAGTTCCATCATCCCTTCCACAACACACTGATTCCAAACTGCAGCAGCTTCATCCCTGTGCTGGCATCCTGTCAGCACCCTCATTCCTGCCCTTGACACCAGAAGGTGCTAGGGATACTTTGGGGACCTTCAGCTTGACCCTAGACCAGCCATTCCCCAAGGCCTCTGTCGGACTGGTGCTGACGATGCCAGGGGCATACCCATCAGATGCTCAGGGGCAGCCCCACAGACCTTCTGGGGATGTTGGAGACAAAGGGGACACAGATGTTGGCAAACTCCATGCGCATGCTGATGCCCCTCTCCTCTTCTTCTATAGAGCTGTGTGGAAATTCATCAGCTTGGCTTTCTGCACCAGGACCCACACTTTCAGCTGCTGCTGTAGGTGTTTCCCTTCCCCAGCTTGATTTGGGGTGGATTTATGGTTATGCCTAAAATGGAGAGGGGGAACCCCAAAATGGAAAGGGGAACAAGACCAAAATTGAGAGGATGACCCCCAGAATGGAGAGGGATCCTAAAATGGAGTGGGAGGACACAATCAAAATGGTGGCAAAATTAAAAAATAAAAAGGGATGAGGCTAAAACAGTGTGTGAGAGGCCAAAATGGAGTGAGATACCCCACAATGGAGGGAGGACCACAAATGGAGGGAGGTAGCACCCCCCAGCACCCCAAAAATTGAGAGGGCACCTGCCAAAATGGAAGGGGGAAGACTTGTAATGGAGGGCTCATCCCAATATGAAGGGGGGAACAGTCTAAAATGGATGGGGGGAGCACACCACGGTGAGGGAAAACCCCAAGTGGTGGTGGAGGAACCCTCCAGCATCCTAAAATGAAGGGGATGCCCCATACTATGACCCTCCCCCTTTTCAATCCAAATCCAAGCTCCAAACAACATTGCTTTGAGGGAAGTGGGGACATTTTTATTTATCATGGACAAAATGCTGGATGTGATGCTTCCCAACTACTTTCTTCAGAGTTGGTGAGGAGGCTCAATCCTTCACCCACTGAAAACAATGCAGAGGCATTCAAAGTGATCATTTCACTGAACTCAAAGGTAATTTCTCATGGGTCCCTTGTACAGACTCTTTATGTCTGGGTGTGTTCTGAGTTCAGGAGGATTCCCACGCACAAAATAAAATATGCCAAAACACAGCTGAGGTAGCAAAGCAAATATATTAGTAAGCACAGCAAATGTATCCTGTCTAGAAAATCTTACATACTGACCGTTGGAACCTTAACAAGCTGCTGAGCAGGAGAATGAGAAGGAGCATGGTACTCAGTGGGAGGGGCAGGTAGGCAGTGCATCTTCAGGGCATCGTCTGGATCAAAATGATGTGCATCTGGTCCTCCTCACCCCACCCCCAGCCCAGGTCCACACCTTGTATCTCCTCTCTCTGGAGTGGAATCTTGCCAGCTGCTGCATCAGCTCGTGCGGTGCCAGCAAATGAGCCAAGGCTTCAATATCTCAAGGTGCTGACTTCAGTCTAACAACGGCTCTATTCTTTATTGTTCCTTTATCAAAAGCTAAGTTCTCAGCAGTTTGATGTTACACCAACGTTTCTTTCTCCAAGGTTGAGTTTTCACAGTGAAACAATGCAGTATTTTCTCATACCACATCAACAAGCACAACCATGGACCAAATGTGACAGGGCCTTAAACATGACTCTGGTCCCTAACACAGTGTGCATATGCTATATCAAATGTGCTAAGAATGCTGCTCTCCTAGATTCTTATTCTTAAGCACTTTAAATTTGCAAGGGCCTATAAGTAAGTTATGGTTGTGATATAGTAAATCATATATGAATCTTTTGGCTTAAATTGTTAAGCTAAATGCTGTTTAAGTGCTGCCAGGCCTTTAGGCCACAACCGTCTTTATCCTTATCCTTTTCTGTCCTTTTGTCCTTCCCCATCTCAACCCACCCCAGCCTCCACATAGATGGTCTTGAATTTATTTTGGTTTGGATTGTTTGATTTTAGATTATTGTGTGCTTTTTCTTGGTACATTCTAACTATCTCGTAAGTAGTAGACTGAATCTTGTCAAGAAATCTGTTGTGCCTTTGCCTTTAGATAAGACCTGCTTTTGCTGGTAAATAGAGGGCGATTTATTAAGTGACCCCAAAACACTTATTTCATGACTGCCAGCACCTCTGACCAGGGCTGCTTGTCCTGCCCAGCCAATCAGCACCATCAGGGCACCCCGTGTGGCAAGCTGTTCTGTTTTTTGCTAGGACAGAGTTCATCTTTTTGCAGTAGTCATGATAGAGTGGAGCCTGGCGCTGCGTAGGGCTGTCCAGATTGTTATTCTACATCACCCTCACCACCAGCAGGGGGCTAAAGGGATTCTCATTTCTGAGAATTGGGTTTATGTCCACATGGGGTCAGTGTGTGAGCATTTTTCCACGTTTATCACCCTCTTTTGGTATGCTTTTGTTATTAATACTGTTGCTATTACTGTTCAATTTTCTTATCTCATTGTTTTTTCCACTAAACTGTTCTCTCAAACCATAATCTCTGCCTTTTATCTCTGTCACCGGAGAGGGGCAGGGGAGTGGGTTGTGGTTTGAAGTGCCACTCCAAAATCATGAAAGCCTTAATTGGTGCCAAATATGGAGCACAACTGGTTGAGTTATCTACAGACCTGCCCAGAGTGGGGTTGGTGCCTCAATTTTAAAAAAACCCAAGGTGTCTGTCAAGGAAAGTGAAGAATCCTCCCGGATTAGGAACAGGGTGTCCCTCTCCTCAAGCCACCACAACCTTTGAAATTAAGAGACTTTAAGCAGAAAATGTAGAAAAGAGAATAACAGTTCTTTACTACAAATATATAGAATGAAATAAAAAATCAAAACACTGCAAGCAGCAACACCATAACCACAACGTTCTCCTCTGGGAGGGTGGAGACTACAGTTACTCAATGGAGGCTGGCAGGGAGCATCTGCAGGTTGCTCCTGTCAGCTGGGTGGTAGAATTCTGTCTCCAGCGATTCACAGAGGAGATAACACAGGATGGGTGGCGTCAAGGGTTGAGCCAGAACCTCTCTAGAGCTACCCTGGGCTCCAGCAAAGCAGCAGCCAGACACCAAAACTGATGGGACCAGAGGTGAGAACAGCCCCCTCCTCAAAAAAAAAAAAAATGCAGAGACCTCCCTACACTACTGCCCCAGAGAGGGAAAAAAGCAGCAGGTGACCAGCAAAACCAAAAACTTCCCCCACCAAATTCTTTCCCAAGCCATTAGGTTGGTATCTCAGGGCTACCCTTTTTTTTTCTTGGTACAGAAACATGTACCAAGGAGTGGTAGGCTTAAGGACTGGTGGGCTTAAGTCTTTTTCACAAATCAGCTAGTAAAACTCAGGTAGCTGTGATTATTGTCGAGTTCTTAGTTTGGATTTATAATGCTGTGAATTCAAAGCCTATTTTGGAATGTGCCCTCAATGTTGTCTTCCTGTCCTGGAGCTTTTATCTCTGGAGCTTTAGTGATAATGGTACCCATGCTTGGGGAGAAAGACAGGGGAGTATTTTTTTTTTCCCCCAATGTTCTCCATGGACACCCTCCTTGTCACAGGGGAGAATCTTGCATGCCTTTATGAAGTTGCGAGCTGTGCTGGCTGTGGTATGGGCCTCCGGTAGGGTCTCCCATGCTAGTCAGGTCTCAGCTGAAAGGTCAGACAAAGTGTGTCCATGGGCAGGATGGGCTCACACGCACCTCAGCAACCATCCCAGGAGAAGGACAACTCTAACTCCAAACCTAGGCAATGGAGCTCACTTAGCCCTGTAAGGCCATCAGTTTAAGAGAAGGATACTCTAACCAAATCTATATCCTGAGGACTTCACTGTCACTGTCCACGCTTGCTAGGCCCTGGCAGAAACCTTAGGAGTAAAGGGTGGGGCCAGTTCCACACACACTGCGCCTTACCTAAAAAATCCACTGTGCAGGCTCAAAAGATTCAACCACATTTGCAAAGCCCTGTAGCGACAGGTGAGGGATGAAATGACAGGTGATAAGGTGCACTGGAAGCTGCAGCCCCAACCCTGCATGCAGGCAGTTAAGGACATTGGTCGCTCAAGACTGACCTGGAGATGACAGTCTGGTTCGGCAGCATCCTGAATGACCAAGCGGCCTTTTCCAAGGAGAGCACTGCTTGCTCCACATGGAGAGTGGCCTAGAAAAGGTGGCCTAAGCAAAGCTCATCTCCACCCTTCACATGGTTGGCTTGCCGCAGGCAACGGGTATCTTCTGATGCAGTCAAACAAAGAGACAAAGGCATAAACCAGCCTCCAAAGTTGTGTCCAAATTAACAATTGCATGTTGGAACATCAGAACCATGCTTGACTCTGTGGATGGTGGA
>WBMV01005863.1:234064-256585 GCA_013396655.1 Campylorhamphus procurvoides | reverse complement strand
CAGGGTGGGCAGAGAGGACAAGCAGGGAGGGTGGGCAGATAGGGAGGGCAGGGCAAACAGGGTAAACAGGGCAGGCAGGGCAGTACGTACCGGCAGGACACATGGGGCAGCACCCGGCACCGCTGGGGTACTCGCCCAGCTCGCAGCCCGCAGCATCCGAGCGCTCCAGCTGCGCCACCAGCACCGCGGCGAGCACCTCGGGGCACCGACAGCACCGCGTTAAACCCCCGGCACCACGCACCTCTGCCCCGCCGCCGCGATCTGACCCTGGCGGGGTCCCCCTCGCCCCCTCCGAGCCCCACCCATGGCGTGGCTGTGCCCCAGAACCCACTCACCAGCCCCACGGTGCCCCGGCTGCGTTGCCGCCGCCGCTGCCCCATGCGCGACGGGACGGGACGGGGCGCGACCCCGCAGGGAGCTCCAGCCGACCCAAAACGAAAGGGAAAGTATGACGTGAGACCAGGAAAAGCCTGCCCTTCACCTTCGTTTGCCCCGGGCAGTCGCGCTGCTGTTCCTTCTCCTTGCAGGGTAGAGCTGGGACGGTCCTGGCAGGGACAGGGGGAGACGCGGAGTTCGTAGGAGACCCCAAATTGTGCCAAACCAACCCGTCGAAGACCGAAACATGCCGCTCAGCCCGTGGCAAAGCACGCTCTGAAAACCCGACACCAACCACGCCAAACCGGGCAAACAAATCCACCCCTCAAAGCCTGGAACAAAATCCCTCAAATCCTGGCACTCAGTCCCCTCTAATCATGGCAAACAACCCCTAAAATCATGGTGAAGAACCCCTCAAAACCCGGCTCAGGGGACTCATTTGTGCCAGAATCATGTGAAAGGAAGGAGGACTCAGGTTGGAACCTGCAGACCTGTGGGGCAGGTGCAGGACCCTCCTGCTCAGGTGAGGGGTTTGTGTGGGCAGGAGGGGCCCTGACCAGGGAATTGCTCAACAGGATTCAGCCCAGGGAATGGGGGTGACAGGAGCACTTCTTGCTCCTTAAGGTGAGGAGGGACTCACATGGTGAGTCAGGAGAATAGAGTACACTCAAATGGGAGCAACTTGAGCTTCCCAAAAAACTCATTTCTTCACAGGATTGACATTAATTTTTCTCAGGGGAGTGAGCGGCTGCACATCCCTCGAGGGACAGAACCACACAGAAATTGCACACAAATGCATTTTATTGCTCTCTACACACACAGAGATGCATACACAGTATGCACATGAGCCGTAAGGCTGTCCCAGAACTGGGAGAAACATCATCCACCAGGAATTCAGCCACTCAATACAGATAAAAATCATTATTATAATGAAAATGCTAAAAAAGCATAGCTTACACCCAAAATGTATAACATTGACAAATCAAGCCTGTTACCTACTACCTTTTCTTTAACATAAAGCAGGAACATACTCTTTTTCTAAATTGAAAAAAGCATCAAAGAGTAGAAATATTCCACATAGTTTCCTAACTCCTGGTTGTCCCTCGCACTGTATATACAGAACTAGGAAAGGGTCATGGGGGAGAAATCCAAACCAAAACCAAACCCGTTTTTGATGCTGCACAATTGATAAACAGAGGGAAATGGATTTTAACCAAATGTGCATGGTCCAAAGGGAAGAAATTTCTCCTCTGGAGTGACTGAGCCAACCAGAGTCAAGCCAGAGCAAAGCTGATGGCTCTTACAGGGAATATTAGAGAAAATCTCCTGCAGCAATTGCTGTCCAAAACAACTGTAACATTTACAAACACCCTCCTTCATTCTGAAGACATTGCCCCTGCCTGGGCAGCACTGCAACAGTGCCTACACAGCTTCAACACCAAACAGAACGCCTCAACTTTTACCAAGGATCCCAAAAAAAGGTCAAAAGTCTGACATTCTTTCACACATAAATAAAATACAGGGGGAAATAAAATTCCCTACAGCAGAGAGGATCAGAGCTGGACTATCAGATGCAGGCAGGTCCTTCCTCTGGACTGGCACAGGTCCCTGCAGTGAGGACTCCCCCAGCTACCAGGGCCTCCAGAGAGGGCAGGTGTCCTTTGGAGACACTTGTTTCATGGGACTGGCATTCCCAGGACTGAAGGAGACCTCCGGAGCAGCCGACTGGCTCTTCTGGAAATGGCTTAAAAGTTTGGTCTGTGTTTCAGTTCGGACTTTATGGAGAGAGAGGAAGTGGAAAGCCTCTTGCAAACACCTGGAATAGCCCTCTCTGAAGTCAAACTGGGAGCTTTTATGGAAGGATCCTGCAGCTGGAGAAGGGAAGAAAAGAGGCAGAGGGAAGAAAGAACAGTTTAGAGCAGTTGTTCATGGCTCAGGATTAATAAAATTGTCACATATTTGCAGTAGGATGAAGAATGAAGCAAAATTCAATACTCACTCTTCATCTGCAGCTGGCTCTGCTGCTTCAGGTAGCTCACAGTCATCTCCAGGATGTCAGCTTTCTCCAGCTTGGAGTTGGGCTGGTGCCTCTGGAACTCCTTCTCCAGCAGCAGTTTCAGCTGCTCGATGCTGCTGTTAATCCGGTCCCGGCGCATTTTCTCCACCACCGGCTTCCTCAGCTGTAAAAAGCAAAGGAAAAGACACCTATTATTAAAGGATCCTCTCACAGGGCTGCTTGGTGCCCATCACTGCTCCTGCAGCAGGTTCTCAGCAGGTGTAATTTGCCCCTGGAGCAGCTGAGAGCGCGGCTGGAGCTGCTGTGCCGTGCCAGGACTTACTTTGTTTTTCTCCTTTGGTGTCAGCAGGTTGTCGGGCTCCAAGAAAACGGCGCTGGGAGCCATCTGTGCTGAGAAGGGAAGGGAGGTCTCGGAGTGGAATCCAGGAGAAACGTGTTGCTGGAAGCTGCCTCTGCCTGGTATTTATACTGTCCAAGCTCAGGGTGAGTCTGTGGGTCTCCGGCTCGGTGGCGTTTCCCACAGTCCGCAGCCAATCCGGGACATGGGAAGCACAATGGGAGAAGCAGCTATTCTTGCATGCTCCAGTGCCAGTGAATAGCCTGCGGATAATGACCTTCTCCCAGATGAGCAGGTGGGGAGTGTGTGCTACGTGAAAGCCTGGGATCAGAATTACGTGTCAGGAGCTGGGAAAGAGCTGGCCTTCAATGGGAAAGGCTGCTGACTAATGCCATGGATCAATAGCATTCCAGGGGCGGCCTGGGGTTCACATGCAGGAGGAAAGAGGAGGAGGAGGAGGAGGAGGAGGAGGAGGTCAGCTGCCAATGGCGGGAAGGCTGCACTGCTCCCGGGAATGCACCGAGGCACACGCTGGAGCAGGGACATGGCACATGGAGCAGGGACATGGCACATGGAGCAGGGATATAGCACATGGAGCAGGGACGTGGTACATGGAGCAGGGACATGGCACATGGAGCAGGGACATGACACATGGAACAGGGACATGACACATGGAACAGGGACATAGCACATGGAGCAGGGACATGGCACATGGAGCAGGGATATGGCACATGGAGCAGGGACATGACACACGGAACAAGCACTTTATGTTTCTGTTTCCAAAGACCTGCAAGATAAATACATGTGGAGAAGGGTCTTGGAGTGGTTTGGGATCAGTTCAGTCTCATGTACTGCTTCTCACTTCCTCCCCAAAACATATTTTGCTCTAATTATTTTCTTTAAGCCTATACACTAAGGAAGATTGGGTGCAAAAGAAATTTATATCCCCGTAAACTTATGAGAAATTGAATTCGTGATTCCTCATTATTCTCCACTGGGCCAGTTTCCATACTGAGATGCTCAGGAGGTGCCTGCAGCGGGAAGAGCTGATGGTCTCACTGTTTGTGTCTCATACACACACAGCCAGGGATTCCTGCTGCAAAACTTGAACCAGATCTGCCAGCAATTCATTTGCCAAGTAATGTCAGGGCTTATGTTTGGGGAGCTCTTACTGCCATAAGTAAATGCTGTTTGTATTTACATTAATATATGTATGTTCATCTATACATTAATATATATGTGTGGTCACACATGTCTTCTCATGTGAACACACACAGAGCACATGGGCACATTTCTCTCACTCTGCAGCTCATTATTTTAGGGCCAGGTAAGGTTTAAAGGAGCTTTTCCAGGCTCTGCCTTCCCAGCCCATTGTGCTGCCCTGAATGGGCTCCTTCTCTCCGTTCAGAGCAGCAGCTGTTGAGCTTCGCGTCTTTTATGTCAAGTTGTGGGAAAGCTTTTGTGACACCATTTCACATGTTCTCCTCAAAGCCTGTGGATTATCTCTGAGCCCGTGTAATGCCACCTCTGAAACCAATCCTGCACTCTGCACGTCCCTTGTGGGGCAATTCCCTGACACAGAAACCCCAGAGCTGGAACTCATTTCTTGAGCTCGTTAATTGAGCACACGAGGAAGAAAAGTGCCAGTCCCGTTATCTGCAAGGCCACTGGCAGCTTTACTAGAGACACTTGCTGTTTTCCTCTTATTTCTCCACTCAATTCCCACATAATTACTAATTAACTCCATGGGAACAGTCATGCCAACCTTACCCTCTTTGCTCTTGGTAGTGGTTCTGCACTGGCACGGTCAAGGGGTCAGTGCTCGAAATTTCCCCTCCATTCAGATCCAAACTGACCCAGACCATGCAGCTGAGTGGGATGAATGTGAAACAATCTTCTGGGCTCCTGAGAAATTCATTCTCACTGTGGAGGCTGGAGGCTCCATGTATTTAAATGGTGTGTGATAATAAAAATTACAATATTCAATGTAATATTGGGAGGGGAATGTAGCAAAATCTCCCTTGGATGGTAAATCCATTGAGGTTCCTACTCCTTCACTCTGTGTCCCAAACAAATTTTAAAGCACCTGAAATACAAACATATTTATACCAGCTTTTTATTTTCTCTTTTGTTTCACAATCTGTGAGGGGAAAATTAGCCAATTATTGACCATCTTGGAAGAGTTACTCAAATTAGATGCTCAGTTACCCAAAATAGATGCTCTGCTTTGGCTGGAAATGCCAAAGAAAGTGATAACAAATATTTCTCCCCATTAAAAGGCTTTTGGGATCCACAGACTTTGCACTAAGGAGGATGAATTTGGCCTTACACACCTCCTGCTACAGTTCCAAACACACAGAATATTGCACAGAAAACTCATTAGGATTCCAAGATACTGGACCTGGATGTCTGAAATAGGGCATCAGCAATTAGCCTTCCCCCAGAGCCCCTGCCAGATGTTATCCCTTGAGGAAGACTTCAAGATGCTGCTGCTTTCCCAAGTCTCCCAAAGATGCTCCCACTGCTTCCTCCAGGCTGTGCTGCCCAGATGGCCTTTTGGGAGCAGCGTTTCCCACTGAACACAAAGCAGAGCCAAGCAGCGTTGCTAATATGGTTTGTAGTCAGGCACACTTCCTTTGTGACAGGAAGGAATGTGGTTAAGGAATGGTGTGGGAAACTCCGGAGCACACAAACTTCCACAGCCTTATGGTAGCAAGTCATTTAGAGAGGTGAAAGGCTTGGGAGCAGGGGCACAGATGAAATGGGAATGGGAAAGGCAGCAAAACAGAGGATGTTTAGTAGGTGCTGAGTCCTACAGAGCATGCTGAGGTGGAAAATAAAATGGGTCTGATCCCAAGGGGTTTGCAGGGATCCTCGCTGAGGCCAACAGACAATTTGGACTCCAGGACTTGCCCTGCAGCTCTTGTACCTCCAGAGCTATTTTCTGATCTCTGTAAACTTGTAAATACAAATTATCTTTACACATACAGCAGATTTGTCAAAACCCCATCAGCAAAATTGGAGCCTGCCAGATACCAAGACCAAATCTGGGTCTGTTGTTTCCCACTTCTTTCACCCAAGCAACACAGAGTAGTTTGGAAGTAATGAAGAGAAAAGCTTCCCCCTAGTGTTGCAGGTATAAAACCTGGACCCATTTTTTTAAAAGCCAGGCCTAGCTACCATAACTCCATATGGGTAGTACAAAAATCTCATAATACTCTCAAGGTCCATAGGAATAACCATGTTGCCCAGGACATACTGAACAAATCAAAGGAAATAAAAGAGGCAAAGAGGGGATGTGATTCAAAAGTCTCAGTGTCGATCTAAACCACCTCTGCCACCTTCAGTGGGACAATTGCCTTTGGCCTGAGTGGTGGATGAGCAAGACTGGGCTCTACAGTTCCCTCCCCTGTCATTTCCTCCCTGCCCTTCCCTACATTTCCTCTTAGAATTTCCCTGTCATTTCCCCCTAACTCTTCCCTGCATTCCCTCCTGTCCCTTCCCTGCCCTGCTCCTTGGCTGGTGCAGTTTCCTTCTGCCTGCACATCTTCCTTCCCTTTTCTCCTTTTACCCCGGGTTTACTTTCCCTCCATGCAGGTTGTATAATCTGATTTTTCGATCTGTCACTCCTTTCCCCCCTGCCTGTCACAGGCAGATGTGGTTTGGGGACAGGGGTGTCTCCCAGCCCGGGGGACGCGGTGAGTGTGGAGTTCCCTCCAGTTTCCCACACTGCTCTCCCATTCAGGGCATTCAGGAGGAGGATAAAGGAAGTGTGCCATGCTACAAGCTGAATTAGAAATGGTGTTTGACTTCCCTTTGTACTCCACAGAAACCTTGCTCTGGGCACACCATCTGCATAGCCCTCACCGTGGAGAAAACCATTGATCAAGGCCTGTCAGCCCAGCTGGGGGAACTTGGGAAAGTAATTCCTTGTGCCACTTCAGTTCTTTAGGGCTTAACATCTGGCTGGAGGGGGAGGCGACACTTGATGGTTTAACAGTCCTGCTTCCTTTCAAGTTTGGGATGCTGTTTTGATCCCAGATAAGCCTTTCTGAAATCCTGATTTTAATAACATGGAAAGCATCCAGAAGAGTAGGAATAATGCACTGGCTTTGCATTTTCAAAGTGCTTTACAAATACCAGCTAATGAATTCTCAGCAATCTCCTCCATGAGATGAGGATGTATTATTAGCAATGTTTTACAAAGGCAGGAAAATGAGGCAGAGAGGAGAAAACCAAGATTTCAGGATTTCAAGTAGCCTGCAGGTCGCAGGGCTTCTCAAGCGGCTATTTGAGACATCTGGTTTGCAAAGGTGCTCAGTGCCCACTTTTGTTTTAATTAGCTTTGGCATCTCTGAAAGGGGCAGCTCCTTTGCTTGTGGGAGAATCTAGGCTACCAGCCTGGGCCACACTTGCAGCCACACACCACCTAGACAAGCAGACACCAAAGTTCCCTGCCCTCAAGTTCAACTGTGGCGTTTGAAAGTGGTATTTGGTATAATTTGTTTAAGCCCATGAAATGGCTGGAAAGGAAGATGCACTCAAATCCCTGATCAGGAAATACTTATTGATGTGTTCAACAGAAAATAACTTGATCTCTCTAGAAAGTACACCAAGTTTTAATTTGTTTATTTGTGCTCCTGCAGACCTACCAAAGCCACAGCTGTCCTTAGGACAGTCTGTCTGAGCAGGTCTGTCTGTCAGGACCATGGAATTCTGCTCCCAGCAGTTCTGCTTATCCTGAGCTGGCAGTTCCTCGAAGGAGGGGATGCAGTGTGCCCTGAATTACAGAGACTCCTGAGTTTATAAGGAAATCTCACAGCATGCCTCACCCTGTGGGTGGTGATCAGGGCACCCAGCCCTGCCTTGTGAGAACAGGGCCTGGCAGCTCCTGCGTGTGCCCTTCTGCCAGTCCCTTGCCTGGCTCAGAACCAGCTTTTCCACCTTCTGGAACATTGCTCTTACCCACAAGGCAGGTGCCTGCTTTTATCAGACACCATCTCTTCATTCTGCTGCCAGCTGAGCACCTCGAAGATGCTCCTCAGGCATCCCAAACCCTCCTGCTTGGCAGGGCAGGACCTAACATTTGCCCCAGGACACCCTTCAGACACACTTTGTTGTGCTCCACGCACGGGAAAAGTGTTCCAGCAGGAGCTTACAGCCCAAAACTCACCCCAAAGCTCAGGCTGAGCTCCAGGGAAGGGGAAAAACTCCGTGGGGGATAAGGGAGACTCATCAACTTCAGGTCACAGACTTGTTCCCAAGCAGGGACAGTCAAAGAGGCTCAGGGGACACCAGGGAAGTCTGTGCCTGTTATCTCCCACCTCCAACCGCTGCCCTGGCTGGAGTCTGAGTGATTAAATATCTGCCACATGCAGATGGGATTAATTGCTGCTCCTGCAAGGGGAGAGGTGCCTGCCCTCCCCTCTGGCACGGACACACCATTCCCATTCTGTCAATGACAGCAAGTGGTTGCTCAGGAGCCACATTCCCAGTTCTCAACCTGCTCCTCTCTGCAGGATACCTGCTCCTTGCCAAAGCCTTGGCAGTGCTGTTTGCTCAGTCTTTTGACTTATATTGGGAGGCTTAAAATACTTACGGCCTTCACTAGGACTTCACATCCAAGCCTCATAATTCTATAAAGACAGAATTAATTATATCGATCCAAAGTCTAAATAGTAAAATAATCAAAAATACGTTAAAAATCCACCCCATCAAAATCCTTTTATTTTTATTAGAAATATTGTTAAATTCCTGTGACACTCAGCTCATTTCTTGGTTGCTCAAAGCCCACATTTTGACGTTTGAAAGGCTGGCAGCAATGCCAGAGCCCCGGAGATGCAGAGCCCATTGTAAGAGCTGAATTGCCACCGTCTTCCAAAAAAAACCCACCCAAAACAAAGCGGGAAGTGCGTGAACCCAGCAGCTTCTGTGTGCACGGCATTGTCAGGGACAGGCTGTTCCCTTCCCTGGCCAGGGCACAGGAGGTGACTGATGGTGCATTCGGGGGGACTTTGTGCTCCCGGTGAACTCGGCGCTATCCAAGGTGCTCCACAGAAACCCCAAACCCATCTGGCAGCACGTGCGACATCCCTGCCGGGTCCCAGCGCCGCTCCTGGGGTGGGCAATGGTGCCTTCCCCAAAACCACCCCCCGACTCAGCCCTGACCGCTGGGAGCCCCCCGGGAACAGCCAGAAGGGCAGGATGTCCCCCGTGGTTGTTTTATCTGCCTCGGGAGGAGGAGGGTGGTAAGCACGGGACATGGTGGCTCCCGCCAAGCCTGCTCCCAGGGCAATGTGTTCCTTTGAGCCATAATTGATTCCTGCCATCAGGCACCAGCCTGCTCTCCCCCAGGGTCAGCGCTTTCCCACATCCAACCCCATTATCCCACAGACCATGCCTTTTGTACAACACACTCCAGCTATTCATGTGCAAAGCAGCTGTAATCCCCAGACCTTTCAGAGTCAATATACCAGGAAATAATAAATCCCTCTTGTGCACTCTTGAATATGCCGAGAGGTGACTTGTGGGAATTTCAGCTGGGCAGAAAAATAATAAATTCTCCTTAATTTTTAATTATTTGTGATGTTCACTGTAGCAGGACTATGCCATTGGTGCGTGGCTATTTGGGGGTCACCACACAAGCAGCAAAAGAAATTGCTTTTGCCTCTAACAACCCCAAAAATGCGGATCAAATTGTCTCAGATGTTTCTTAATGATCAAAGTCCACTTTCCTTCACTCATGCACCTGGGAATGGCAGCATATTAAACATTCTGGATCTGAAGAAAAACTAATTAAAAAAGGTTAAACCTGTGAAGAATGTTCTTTACAGTATTAAGACCCCTTTTTGAGTGGGTTCTGATGTCTAAAGGAGGCAAGATAATGCCATGCTAATGACATTTAATGGAATATTTTACACAATGGGTGTAATAACAACATAACCTTTTCCCCTGGAAGGGGCAGATTTCCCTGCACTCCCTCTCTTGTTTGTTCACACAGAGTTATGCTTGTCTTGTGGGAACAGAAGCCAATCCTGAATAGCAAGTTTTACATGATAATTTCTTTATATATTGCCTTCCAGCCAAACGATTTTTAAACTATTTACTGAGTAGAGTGTCATGGCACTGAAGGACCCCAAGCAGAGCATGGGAGACAGGGTTAGGAGCACCTGGGGGACTGGAAGAGGAGATCTTCATCTGGGATACCAAAGGAAGCACTGGCCTAAATTAGGAAATATCAGAAGATCATGAGGGGTCATCTCAAATAGGCATTGCCCTGTCTTTTCACACCATAGCCAAAAACCTCCACAGAGCAAGCTGGAAGAGCATGATAATGAGGAAGGGGTGTGGTAATTAATACTGCAGGGATTTCTGGTGCTGAAATCCAGGAGTCTTAAACATTAGGACAGGTCCACCCAGCAGGAAGATATAGACCCAGTGGTGCACGAGGCATTCAAAGATAATAATTCCCACTCGGGTGTGTCTACCTGGGACCCTGGCAGGTGTTCTCATTGCTGCTGTTCTTCAGTGGTGCTGCCACCAGCAGGTTACACTTAAAGTGAGATCAGAGCTGGCTTGATCCTAACAATCCATCCATTTCCCTGGGTAAATAAACCTTCCCAGCAATGCTGCCAACAGACAGGGAGAAAAGAATCTCCTCTGCAAGACAGGGAGAAGAAGCCACCTGAGCGTTTCCAGTGCCAAGGAGCAGAGCCCAGCCCTGCTCCCCCACTTTGTTCCCTCAGGTGCCCAGCACTGTCCCCAGGTGATGGCAGAAAGGCTTGAGGGCCACTTCAGCCCTGTGCCTGCCTCCCACCACAGACACGGGGCAGCTCCCAGTTCCAGCAGGGCTCTGGGGAGAAGTTCTCCCACGTCCCAGTGGAGCAAACCACAGCCTGGGACAGCCCGTGCTGGAGGTCAGCCACCCCTGCGTGTGACCCACTGTCCCTGCCCCTTGCCACCCCTTTCTCCTGGTACACAGAGATCTTGGAGAAGCCCCTGGATGGTGAAACAGGCGCGTTTCAGCCTTCCTGGGTGAAAAAGCCACGGAGTTCACGGCACCCCAACAGCAGCAGCTCCACAAAGGAGTCATTAGCGCCAGGCTGTGTGGGTTTGGATTTCTCTGCCTTTCCCATACTCTTCCCCCATTGATAACACTTCTTGCTGGGACAATAGAAGTGTGCCTTGCAGCTACTCCCGACATTAGTGACGGTGCTTGAGTCTGAATGATTTAAAGGGAAAGAATCCAACTCCCAAAAGACCATCTGGCTATCAGTTCTAATACAGCAATAAAGGTCAGGGCTGCTTCTCAGGGGTTGGGGAAAAGATGGGGTTTGACACTGAAGACTGTCTTCAAGCAGCTTGGTCCATGCGTACCTGTCACCTCCTGGCTGCAAGGCCATCGTTTGTCCCTTGCTTGGAAAGGATAACACAGGGTACCAGCTCCTGCAGGACAGCCAGCCAAAGAACTCAGGAAACCTCATTAAAGCTGGCAGAAGCTGGGCCATGGTCTCTGAGCTGTGTCTTATTTTGTATCATAATCCTTTAGCTGCTTCAAAGTGTTCATGAGATGTCTTGTCTCCTGGCTTTCCCACAACACAGGGAATAAAGGGCTCCAAGGACAACATCTGCCCTTCACAAAGAGCTGAGATCATTCAGGTCGGTACAATGAATCCCTGGCTCTTCCAGTGACACCTCCCTCCTTCCTGTCAACTGCCCATTGCACTCGGGCTTCACTTCAGGATTTCCAAGGAAGAAATTCTTTGGCTTTCTCACCTCACTGCACACTTCCCTCCTCCCTTTCCATGCCCAGATGCTTGGCCACACTCCGTGCAGGGAGGGACAGGAGCTCACACCTCTGCCTGGGGTTGGACCCACAGATGGCAGGTGCAGCACAGCTTTTCCCAGGTAGGTTCTGGGAATTTCCCACTGCTGCCTCAAGGACTGTGTCCAGGCAGAGATTTTTCTCATAAGACAGAATCAGAACTGACCTTCAGTGCCCTCACAGCTTTATTCTTTTTCTTGCCTTTATCACAGAAGAAATGTTTGCTCGATTCATGCCAACATATCCATGCAAATACAAGCAGCACTATTCCCATTTTCCAGATAAGAAAATGGAGAGCGGATGCCACGGTAAGAATTACACAGGGAGGCAGTGGCATGGTCTCAGATCTGATGTTCAGCACTGTGGCAGGTCCAGGGTGATGCTCCTCACTCAGGGGAGAACAGAGCACACCAGGAACCTCAGGCAAGAAGTAGAACTGACCTCCTTGCCCAGGGCCAAAGATGGGCCTGAGCTGCTAAATCCCATTCATGACACGCCTCTGGCTTCCCAAGACTTCCCAGGATTCTGGGTTGAACCTGGTGCTATTCCTTAGCTCATCTAAATCATCATTTCTGTCTGTATGAAAGGGAGAGAGGAGAAAAGGGAAAAGCAAGAGCTATGGGGGTGACTAGACATGGCCCAGCTCTACTGGGAGGGGTACACTGTCCTTAATGGGGGCAGTGGGAACACTCAGACACTCAGGTGTGTTCAGGGGAACAGCAAAACTGAGGTTACCATTTCCATTTGCTTCCCATTCCCTAGTTACTCACCCTGCCCATCCAACACCCCACCACCCTGACTGTCACTTCTCCACGGCATTTAGAAATGTCCTGCAAACAAACAAACCTGTGGTTCCCCGGTGTGGACCCCACACTTGGGGTCACCCATTACAGTGCACTGATTGCATGGACACACACGCATCCCCCACATGCTCCCACTGCTCTGGGAAGGGCAGAGGTGACTTTGGGGCTGTTGATTTTAACCCTGCCGGGGCTCTTTTTTCCCACCTTCCCCCCAAAGCGTGCCTCCTCCATGCCACGACTGTGCCTGGCACATGCGGGGCCTCGGGAATGCCACCGATCCCAGACAAACCAGCTGGAGGGTCGGTGCTTTCCCAGCTCCCCACGCCCGCACACTCCACCAGCAGCGTGGGCAGAAGGTTATTCTCCCCGGGGCATTTGCAGCCAATGGACCGTGCACTAATGGATGCTTCCTCTATTGTCCCGCTGCCTGCCTGGATTGGCTGCAGGGCTGTGGGAAACACGGGCGATCCCGACACTCACGTATCTGCCCCAGCTGCCCGGGTATAAATACAGGCACTTGGGAGCTGCCAGAGCATCGCCTCACACTCCAGCAGGGTCTGTGCCCAGCTGAGAGCGCTCGGGATGGCTCCCAGCAACACCCTCATGATCCACATGGAGGAGAAACTGCTGCCAAAGGAAAAGAATAAGGTAAGTGGAGTCCTGGAGAGGATTGGAAAGGTTGGCGTGCCCCTAGCAGATAAATATGATATGGGAAAAGGTGGGATAAGAGGGAGAAAGTGGTCTGGGGGAAGGCAAGTACCTTAGAGAGATAAAGGAGACTATAATGATTTTTAAAAATGAAATTGAGTAGGGAATGGGTAGGCAGCATCACACAGCTGCTCCACCAAATGAAAGCATCTTTGAACACGTGTATCAGGGCATTGGGGGGGAAATCGGGTCAGGTCTCCCAAAATCCCTAAAGATGTGCTCCATCTCTCCCAGCTGAGGAAGCCGGTGGTGGAGAAAATGCGCCGGGACCGGATTAACAGCAGCATCGAGCAGCTGAAACTGCTGCTGGAGAAGGAGTTCCAGAGGCACCAGCCCAACTCCAAGCTGGAGAAAGCTGACATCCTGGAAGTGGCTGTGAGCTACCTGAAGCAGCAGAGCCAGCTGCAGGAGCAAAGTGAGTGCAGAGCAGGTATTGCACACCTGAACCTGGCACACACCAGCTCCAGGCACATGGGCAAGGCTCGTGGACTCAGGCCCTTGAAAGACAGTCCCTGCACAAATCACTACTGCCCCATGTTTTGGTCACGACACTAACCCTCTTCTTTCCTTCTCTTCCAGCATTCATCCACAAGAGCCCAGAGCAGGACTTTAACAGTGGGTACCTGCGGTGCCTCAAGGAAGCCATGCACTTTCTCTCCTACTATGAGCCCAAGAAGGAGACCCAGGTCCAGCTCATCAAGCACTTCTGCAAAGCCCAGCTGGGCGCAGACACCTCGTACTCCCCAGCCCTGTGTGCCTCCCCCCTGTCTCCCTGTGTGCTTCCCAGAAAACAGCCTGCCCAGAAGAGTGTGGCTGCTGCTCCCACCATCTGGAGGCCCTGGTAGACCTGCTGAACTCTATTCCCGTGTTTTGCGACAAAAACTAGAGGGACCTGTGGTTTGTTAGTTCCTCTTTAAAGTAGGAAACTTTGCTTTCCAAAGGTGGGAGGGGGTGGTTATTGTTTTTCTGTCACCAGAAATGGGGGTCGCTGGGTGGTTTCCCTTCATAGTGAAGGACTGTGGGTGTATCTTGCAGCAAATTTGTTGCTTTTATTGGTGGCTCCTGGCCAAAGACAGGACCAAGTTCTGTGATGATTTAGAGAGCAAATGCCCTTCAGGTTCCATCGCAGGCTGGTGAGCCTGTGGCTGTCAGTGGAAATCCTTCTGCTGACTCCCTGGGTCACTGGTTCAAGTGCTCCATTGTCTCTTTTGACCTTCCTCAAGAAGGAGCCCTTCGGAGAATGTATTTGTATCATAAAGAGAGGATTGAGCCTTTACTTTTGAGTGAAAGATGCTATTAAGAAATGCTGATTCTTCTGAAGCTCCTCTGCTATTTTTGGTGTCCTTACAGCGTTGTGCTGATCACAGATAGCTCTGGGGAAAACTCTCTTTGTGTCACTTTGTGCTGCTCTCAGTTGAGGGATAATTGATGCCTTTTGTAAAGGAAATACCTGAGCTATACCTTAAGGAAAAGAGGGAGGAAGGGAGGCAGTAAGTACTTTATAATCATTCACTGAACACGCTAAGGAGCTTAAAAAGCTTTTATAAAGTTGTCATGTATTCATCCTGTGTGATGTCCAACTTGTGTGTCTTCACTGTACGATACAATAAAAATGGTTTTAGTCATTAATCCTTTGGTTTTGAAATTATTCAAGTGGCTAATTCTGCTGGACTGGGTGCATACAGACTGTCCTGCAGTGAGGAAACCATCAGGAGGTGTCACAGTGCTGAGCCTTCACTCCAGTACATATTTTATATCTGAAATCCCTTTGGCAGAGCAGCAGTTCAGATCCTGTAAGGCAGCAATCTCTGGGAAAATTATCAAAAATCAGAATGGAGGTGAAATTGAAGTGAGGGGCTGAGGTGCCAACTTTTCAGCCTTAAAGCAACCCATTCAGCCTTAAACAAATCCCTAATTTCACAGCCAGTTCATTTCCCCATTAATTTGCCCACCAAGCTGAGTTCAGTCTTGTGCTTTCCTCCCTGTTAGGAGGGAACATCAGGGAAATTTCCCTGTAACTTCCAAAGAGTTTGGCACCTGCCTCTGCTTGGGAATCTTACCCTCTTTGAAACTACCTGCACTGGGCTGGGCTCAACTAGTTTTTGTTGTCTCTTAACTTGATTACACAAATTCTGTTGGGCAATAACAGAATTGCTGTCTTTACTGAAGTGAAACCTGTCCACAGATGGCTGAAAGTCTCCATCATTAGATAGCAGAGACTGAAAAGTGTTTCCTCTCCCAGATTACCTCTTTTTATTTCCCCTTCTCTTCCAAGTTAAATAAAGTTGCACAAGAAATGAGTTCACAAAACTATTCTGCAAGCACAGTAATACACTGCTCTGGACATGTGACAGGGAACTCTCTCCTTCCAGAGGTACAAGAACAGAATGAAACACCATTGCTCAACAATGCAACTCTCCTCGGATTCCCTGGGAGAGGTGCCCTTGAAAAGATTCATTTCTAGAATGAGGGTTTTATCCTAAATAAAAGGAAACAGTGAACGCCTGGTCTTGTCAAATGCTGCTCAGCTAAGCCTGGAGCGACCTCAGGGCTGCTAAGGTGTCACATTCAAACTCATCCCAATGCTGCTGCCTGTACCTGGCCAGTCCTTGCTTCATTTGTGATGAAACCCTCTGTTATCCACACAGAAAGCCCCCCAAAAAGCCAGCCATCCGGGTCAGGAACATGCTGCTCTGCCTCATTATGGTTCAGGGATCATTTTGGTTATAATTTTGCCCTGAAAGCATGAGCTGGTTGAGTGCTCCTCACCTCTCTGCCAGTGCAATGCAAGGTGGGCTTTGGTACAGGTCTCTACCAATGCTGCAGATAATTCCTTCTTCCTAATGAACTGCTAAATAATTCAGAAGAGATATTTTTAGATTTTATCGTTGCTTAGACAGCTTGAAAAGTCACTTCTGTGCTCAGCTTGTCTTTGTCAATTAGCACAAGCTCGTGAATCCCAGCAAAACTCCAGCTGCTGTCCATGCCTATGGGTTTTTAAATCAAGCCTAATTAGGGCAGTTTGGGGGAGTTCAGGCTCAGCTGGAATGCCATGTGCCCTAGAGCCCACCACAACCTGGCTGTGCCCCACTGGGAACAGAGGCACATGTGGCACGGAGAAGCTGCTGCCCTTCTGGGGATGGGATTGCACCCAAACCACCCATGTTTGGAGTGTCACAGCGAGCAGCATCTCTGCACTTTGTTAAAAAAGAGGTGTGAGGGAGAGGAAGAGCAAGTGCCTCCTCCCTGGGCAGTGGGAAGGAACCAAACCGTGCCGGAAAGGTTCTGTTTGCTCCAGGGAGTCAGAACCCCTTCTGCTTTTCATCAGCCACAGACCTGCCCCTCTGGGATTTCATTTACCAATTACCCCAGAGCTAAAAGCCAGCCCCCCGGCTTCCCCAGCCCCAGCCCGCCAAAGGTTATGTTTACAATTTATTAATTATTATCACTTCTCATAATTGAACTCAAAGCTTCTTATCGCTCCTCTCCATCCCCTGGGGTGACTCTCCCCTGCTCCAACACATTCCCACCCTTAGGGAAGATGTTGTTTATTATGCTGATCCCACAGCTCAGGAATACTCTCCTGACAAAGCCCCTATTAACCTCAGAGTGTGGGCCTGAGTTTCGCGGAGTTTCCCACACTTTCCTGCCCATTTCGGGCATTCAGAGGGCGCACAAAGGAAGCGTGCCTCACAACAGCCCGCATTAGTGCCGCTCTTTGGCTCCGCATTGTGCCGACCAGCAATTCCTGTCCCGATGGACCATCTGGAGAGCTATTTTCCCAAGGAGCACATTGATCGATCAGCATTATTCGAGGGCCCTTTTAAAACTTGGGAACGTTATGCTCTTTGACACTAAATAGGTGTCTCGAGAGGGGCTGTCAGAAAGATTTTAAACCATTTAAGGAAGGCAGAGGAAAAAGAAAAAAAATCCAAAACATAAAAATCGTAATTATTTCTTTAAAAACGTCGTCAATGGCATCTGGGAGACAGGCTGGCATGAATGTAGGAAATGGCCTAAAATAGAAATGCTCTAAAATTGGTTACAAGCCATCAGGTTTTGTGCTGGAAGCACAGCCACGGAGGTACAGGGCACAGCTTTTTAAATCTGCATAATATAGACAATACAATTCTGGGTTTCTGCATTCTTTCCTGACAATCTGCTTTCCTCCAGACCTGTTGCTGCATTGCAGCATGCTGGGCTTCCCTCCACGGAAAGCTATGGATGAGGTGGGCTAAGAAAGCTGCCAGCTGGTATTAAACTAGTAGCAGCTTTTGTGTAGAGTGTGGGTAGTAAGTCTATATCTGGGTTGAAACCACCACTTAGAAATCAGGAGCAGAAAGGCACAGTACCAATTCCTCTAGGCTAGAGGTCCTCCAGCTGTTTTGGTTTATGGACTGTCATGGACACCAGCCTATGATGACAGTTTTGGGGTGGTTGAGTCCTTTCCTGAATCCTCTGTGGTTGTTCCTCAGCTCACAGCAATGCCTGGCTCACCCACCACAGCCCAGGGCATCGCTGCTGTTTCTCAGGAGAAGCTCCAGATCTCAAAGAAGGGAATGACTGTGTCACATTCCTTAGTCAACTCCACCTTTGGCAATTTGGGGGATTTCTCATTTTTAATCCTTCATTCCCAAAACAAGGAAACCCCTGTTTCTGAGCCTCAGACAGTCCATCTTTCTGGCTCTGCAGCAACAGTGTGAGACACAAACTCCTCCCATGGATATGGAGCACAATGAAAAGGATGTGATTAACAACCATGTTCCAGTGGGACAGGCTGTTGCAGTAACAGCTGAATTTTTAAAAAAGCCCAAACTGAGCAAACTGAGCAGAGTTTTAACAAAGACCAACTGGACTGCAGCACAGGGTAATTTTTATTTCCTGAAATCCTTGCAGGAAGGGCACTCTGCACCCAGCTCCATAAGGGTCTAAGCCTAGACAACTTATTATTCCAGAGCATCAGTTGGGAAATGTCATTGCCATTGAGTTTTCGGATCTTACTGATCAAACCAAACAGGGGAAATATTTGTTTCTCTTACCCACCAGCAGTGTCAGGGGGTAGGCGAGGCAGGCACGGGGAGATTGGAAGATTTGTGGTACCTTTCCAATGGGCAGGGAGGGGAAGCAGCCGGGATTTTGGGAGCCCAGAGGGTTGCTGTGTGTGCCTGGTTCACCATTCCCATCAGATGGTGCTCCCGGGATTTCCCACGTCGCCCATTGACGGAGTTAAACTGCCGACAAAAGGCGTGTGCCTGGAGGGTCCGGGAGGGTCCGCGGCACCATCTGCCCGGCCCGGCAAGGCAGGGATCAGCCTTTAATCACCGGAGCTGGTTTAGCCCTTTGGAGGCCGGGGCATTGTGCTGGGGCCGGCGTGGCATTATTTAAAACCGCTCATTCCATATTTGCGCCGCCGAAAATTGGGTCAGAGCTTCCCTCCCCGCAAACGCGCTCCTTCCCAGACGGTGCGTGGCAGGACCTGCTGTCCCTTCCAGCCCACGTGGCCCCGAGGGGGATCCAGAGAGCCCCGTGCTCCACTTCCAGCTCCAGTAACAGCACAGGAACACGCAGGGACTGCCCTGGCTCCAAGGAATAGTGCTGGTTACAAGCTGACAAAATAATTCAAGGAATTGATTTTGAAGAGGACTCACAACCCTTGTTCAATTATGGGGTTTTGACAACCAGCAAGAATTAAAATTGTTCTACCCTAAGTGATCCATCTAAACAGAAATGTCTTTGGATTGGGAAAGGAGACCAAGCTGACCCATGGAAATCACTGCCATGAGGATCCAGGCAGTGAAAAGGGGCTTTAAAAGCTTCAGGTGAATAACTAGTTATGGGATCATTCTTTGCAGGATCATATCCTTTTATTCATCAGCCCTCTCTGTGCTGGAACATGTTGCTATCCCTGTGCCCACAGACACAGGTTTGGCCCTGGGTTATCCAGAGAATGCTGAGGGCAGGTGGAACAGGATGACTGTGGCTGACAAGGAAATTAGAGCTTTTCTTTCTGCTTTTGAAAGGCAGACACAGGAAATAAGTAGGGTTTTCATCAATGTTGTAGTAGTAAGAAACAGGTATTCAAAAACTACATGAGGCCTCACATACCTGACTGAGAGATCTGAAATGTGACTGGCTTTGTACTGGGTTGTGCTGGGAGGGGGCAGCAGACCTGAGCAGGCCATTTAAAATAGCCTGGAAAAAATATCTCAACAAGGCATCTTCAGTCAGGATCCTGCCTGGTCCTTTCCCCTTGGTTACCTGAACACTGAACACACGTGGCACGTAGAGAGAAAGCCCAGGACTGAACAGAGACATGGCAGGGCCTCACACCTGTATCACATTCTGCAAGGGGGAGAATACAGCAAAGTAGTGGGCACGAATTGACTTTTCACTCTATCTCAGTTGTCTGTAAACAGGGAAATACAGTTAGTTGGAGACTTGGGACCAAGGGAACAGTGAGGCATTTACAAAGTGGCATGAAATTAAACAGGACATGTTTGGGAAAGGCATCCTAATCATTACATGTCACGGGCTGCTGTAGGAAAGCCCAGATTACCCGAACAAAAGCAAGGAAGAGCTCTGGGTATACCTTACAGAGGGACTTTAAACAATTGAGAAGAAAATATTTCCAGCTAACTGCTTAGCACAAAGTGCTTGAAGGGTTCTTCCCTTGATTTTAGTCTCTTGTTGCTTGAAAATTATCTGGTACTGTATTCATCTAAGCACGGTTTAATGTCAATGAAAGGGTTTAGTCCCTCTAATTCCGCATCTTTTCCTTTTCAACCTCTCCTTTGGGCACAGGGCATTATCTCTTCCCGGGATCAGTTTTCTGTGCTTAATTTCAGCACAGCCTGGGAAAAGGCAGCACATTGAGATGTTGTCCTTCTCAACATCAGGCAGGAGCTCGGTGATAATGACGGCGAACGCTTTCCCACGTCCTCTCCCCAGCGCCGCCGTGCCAAGCCCTATTGTGTCACACGCTCCCCAGCCCACCTGCTCCTTTGGGAGCAGGGTATTATCCCCAGGCGATTCACAGTCAATTTGCCATGCTGTAATGGATGCTTTCCCATTGTCCCGGCCACGCAGGGATTGGCTGCGGACTGTGGGAAACTCCAAGTCCCTCCGGACCCAGAGATTTGTATGCAGCCTCTGGGTATAAATAGGGGCGATCCCAGCGCCCTGCTCCACTCCGAACTGGAACCAGCGCTTGGGATAACGCCACCCAGGGCTCTCTCTCCCTGGAAATCCCAACGCCCCGAGGGGAGCACAGAGTGAGTATCTGCCCTTGGACCGAGAAGGGCCGGACCCTTTGGGTTGTAGGAGTTGGGGAGGGGGAGCCTCACTGCTCACATCCCTTCCCCTTCTGTGTTACAGCTCGGGAATTTCCCAGCACAGAGAAACCGTGTGGGCACTGGATTTACAGCAGCCCCGGGCAGCTGGAAGTGCTCCTGGAGAAGGGGTTTCGGAGGCACCAGCCCAACTCCGAGCTGGAGGAAGGAGGCATCCTGGGGATGGCTGTGAGCTCCCAGAAGTACGGGCGAGGTGAGTACACCCATCACTCCAGTGCCTTTACCTTCAGGCCAAACTCCAGCCGGAGCCTCCCCTATAACACTGCCCTTCTGCCCTTCCAGCACCTGCCAAAAGCCCGCAGCAGGATTATTATCGCGGGGGGCACAGCCGGTGCCTCAGAGCATCCCTGCAATTCCTGTCTCCCCGTTCCACGAGCACAGAAACAGGGATGGAGCTGAGCTGCCACTTCCCGAGGCCAAAAGCAGCGCCCGAGGACTCCGGTTCTCCTCCTGCAAATCCTGCAGCACCGATTCCCTCTTGGCAGCTCACGATCCCATTTCCATGATCCCTGGACATTTGCTGATATTCCAGAGGAGACCGTGACTTGCTGGACAAGTCCCCCCACTCCTCTCACGAGAAGGGAAGAAGGTTTCCCTTTGGCAGAGCATCGCTCTGCTTGGATGTGTCGCTTCCCTTCTTCCAGAGGGACCGGGACGATCCCACCGCGTGGAGAGAAAGTTGTTCCGAGGGAACGGGAGCTGTATCTTCCTGCTGGGAGGGCTGGGAAGGGTCGTTCGGAGGGGAACGGCGGCTGTTCTTAACCTCTGTGAGGTTGTGCGTGTAGCTCTGCTGGGGAAGCTCTGAGATGGGCAGGGCAGAATTCCCAAAAGTGTCCCTTTCCTCTGAGCTGCCCCACCTGAGACTCCCCGGTGTCCCAGCGCACCCACACCTGGAGTGGGGCTGGAGCTGGGGGGTCTCAAGAGGGCAACTCACTGGACATACTTGGGAATCTGCCCTTCCCACGGTGCCATAGGTGTTCTATAATATTTATAGTCTGTGCTGGGCGTGCGCTGGAAATGGTTAAACCATAACCCAAACGTTGTAGAGGAAATTCCTCGGGATGTCTTGCTCACAGACCAGGGTTGTTTGTGAGGTTCAGGATGTGTGTGTGTGTGTGCCTTTTGGAAAGGTTAAAGCTCGTTTTAATGTCCTTATAGGAGAGAAAGTTACGGCTGTGCTGCCGAGTTTACAAGGAATATTTATCAAAGTCTTCCATGAAAGGCAGGTGTATAAATTATATTTACTCTTTGGTACCCTTTTACCAGGGGAAAATGGGAATTCCTTACTGTCCTTGGAGGATGCTATGACATGTTCTGTGCAAGCTGCACCAGTATGTAACCTGTGCCAGAATTATTTTCAAAACTTGCAGAAATTTTTAATGGTCAAAAATAAATAAAAACCTGATTAATAAACCCAAAGTTATTATTTTATTTTTTATTAGTAGTTTTTGTAGCTGCTTTCCCTGTGATCAATGGACATAAGACAGATTTCACTGAAAGAAAAGATTTCCCCAGCAGTTCTGTGTCCATCAGGAACCCCTGCAATGCTGTTTTTCACAGCAGAGGATCCATAGCTCGGGAGTATCCAACCCCAGTTCTCTCTCCATGTAAGACAAAAATAGCAGCACACCCGAATAGCCAATTCCTTGGGAATTCAGAGCCAAGGGAGGTCATTGCAAGAGTGAACTCCGGAAAATTTGTGCCTGACTCCCAAAATCACGGGATGGCTTGGTTTGGGAGGGAACTCAGAGACCACCCAGTTCCGCCCTCTGGTCATGGCCAGGGACAGCAAACACAGAGAGGATTTTTGACTGAGATATAAAAGTTTTCCAAGGCACTTCACGGCACGTTCCATGTTCCTGGAGGTGTGCCCGGGTCACGGAACACTCAGAAACGCAGGGGATTAAAATCTCCTGTTGAAATTAGGGAGTTTGGCTGAAGGGGACACGCGTGGAGCTGCTCCATATCTGTGTGGGTCCACCAGTGTCCTGGCGCCCCCCGCCTCCCCCGGGGGTCTCCGTGCCCATCCTCTCCTCCACCCACCCACCCCTTCCCCCGGGGGAGTCTCTCTGCCTCCTGCCCTTGGGGGTCTCACCATCTCCCCCTCC
>WBMV01005863.1:130893-233354 GCA_013396655.1 Campylorhamphus procurvoides | reverse complement strand
TGGGGGGGCTCGGCCGGGGCGGGGGGCGGTGTCTGCGCCCCCTCAGAACACACCGGGCCCGAGCGCGGATTCCCCCCGGCCCAGCGCCCGAAAGGGCCGGGGCTGGCGGCTGTGCATGGGCCAAAGGGGTACCGCGGTGACCCCCCAGAGCACCCCCTGCCCGGTGCGGGACCCCGAGCGCTCAGCAGGGACAGCGACACGCCTCAGGGTGACACCGGAGCGGGGAGTGGGGCTGGGACACCACCGAGCCTGGTGGCTGGTTCACCTGGGCTGGGGTTAGTGGCCATTCTGCCAGACACCCGCAGCGCCAAAGTGCCAGGTCACACGTTTTGCGTCTGTTTTACAGTTACAAGGTCAGTGGAACTATTTAGGAGAAAAGCCAGGGGGAATACTAACAAAAAAAGGCATTATTCCTCTGGTTAACACTGCCCTGGGTGGTGGGAAGAAAACCTGCCCCACAATAAATGTAATAAACAGTCATGTCGTGGCACCTGTCTACTCTTTCACTCCTTCAGGAACTGCTGGTTTCATGGCTGTTAAAATAACAGCTGGAACTGGCCCTTTCTGTGGGTCAGCATGGAATTAGAGTTGTGGGATTAGTTATAAAACCTGGCTACATGTCTCAGCTGGTGTTCTGAATGGATTTAAGTCTTTAAAAACTGGGAGAGGAAGGGGATAATGTATAAAGCATGCTCTACAGATAATATATCTGGGGATAAATTAACTGCTGGAGCACTCACGTCATTGTCAGTGCTGTACAAACATGACAATTTCAACACAAGCTTTGTGATTCCTCAGTTTGGAGGGGTGGAAGGAAGCTTTTCCTCAAAAGGCTAAGAGCACCCTCAACTTAAAGCACTGAACCAGCAGAACACACCATGGATTTTGTTTACCAGAAACTCTGAAGCTTTGGCTGGGACACTGAAATCAGATCCTAGGTCAGGGAAGCGTTACTGCTTTTGCTGCTATAAGTGTCTGTCATGGTCCCTCTGCTTGGGCCTCACTTAAAGCACAGGAGTGTAAAATGCAGGCTACATATTGCAAATATTTTTCTAATAAAAATACTTGAGCCCTGGGGAAGAGCTGGCACTGCTGTGATGAAGGCAAAGCCATCAACACAAGGGGTTGTTATTCATTCTTGATTATTATGAGGCAACAGAATGCAGTGCCACCCAATTTAACCAATTGTTTAGGATCTAACATAAAAGGTTTTTATTTACTTTCAGGACTTTAGTGTTAATCCAGTAGCTGGTCATAGTTACCCTCAGGCCTGGAGCACTTGGCAATGTGGTGGAAAACAGTGAAGTTATTCAGTGTAACTTAAAAAATGCAGTTTTACAGGTCAGATGCAAAGACAGGTCAAGGTATCGAGTTCTCTTTCAAGAGGAGAGTTGAAAGTTTTATTGCCATGAGCAGACTCGAGGCCTGAATATGCACTTTGGTAATATCTCTAACTGCTGTGTACTTGAGAAACATCATTTTGAGCATTCTTTACCCCAAAGCCAAGAACAACCTTGCAAAACAGTTACTCAGTGCACAATCATCTTCTAACCGGCCATGAACTTGCAGACTTGTCCCAGGTTAGGAATATGATTTAAGTGTTGCTGCTGAAACACTCTCTGATTGTGCACAAGGGGTGTATTGCTCAGAAAATCCTCTTACACACAGCAGATTTGGAGGTCCCATAAAGTTTTCAAACAAGGTAAATAAGGGCATTACATGCACCAGCCTGGCTAATTAAGAACTCTCACTTCTGCTCATCTTCAGTCATCCCACACCAGTTGGGCACAAGCTGAACTGGTGGAGCTTTTCCCTCCCATGGTGCACTGAGGGTTAACCAGCTCAGAGGTTCTTTGGCTCACTGCATTTACCTTAATTGTACCTGGCTTTTAACTGAGGAGACCTTAAAAGCCAAGAACTCTGACATAAACGCAAGTTACATTGTTTAAGGTGAAGCATTAATCATAACTTGTCATTTCTTTATGAACAGGTGGTTCATTAACCAAGTTGGCTTATTATTCAACTGTGCAGCACAAAGTGGCAAGAGTGAGATCCTTTGATCATTCTGGAAAGGTGAGAATTCCAGCAGGGATCAGCTGCTTGTGGTTGAGTCTCGAGAGTGAGGTTCTGGCTTCTTGGGGTAGAATAGAAATTTTACCCAAAAAACATTTAGTAACTTGTTCTATATAAAACTAGTTGGAAGTGTTTGTATTGCCAGGTAGTGGTTCAATTATTATTTTCTAGGCAGGTAATTACAGTACTTTTGTAAAAAAAACCCAACCCTACTCCCATATAGACATAACTTTTCTCATCCAGGTTGATTTTATGCATGTCTGGTGCATGGGAGAATTGATTATCTCTGCTTAAGGAGAATTAAGACCTGTGAAACTCTATCTTTCTTTGACAGAGCTTGAGGTGTTATGTTTAATGGCATTAACACAGTTTCAGGGTAAAAAAGCACGAGTATTGATGTTCAAGTAGTTTAGCATTTGACCTTGTTTCTCTAAGAATGATCTCTAAGAAATCCTTTTCTCTTTTAAAGGACATAGAAAATGAACCCTTGTATGAAATATCTGTTCAGGAGGAGATTACAGCTCGGCTTCATTTCATTAAATTTGAGAATACTTACATTGAAACCTGCCTAGATTTCATCAAAGACCATCTTGTCAATACAGAGACAAAAGTCATCAAAGCTACAGGTGGTGGTGCCTATAAATTCAAAGATCTTATTGAGAAGAAGTTGGGGTTGAAGTAAGTGGAACTTTTTGAACTCGGTCCTAGGAACGTCTTTCTCCTTTGATGAGGTTTCAGAGGCCAGCCTTCCCTTTGCCACCCCCATCCAGCAGGGCTGTGCCTGTCCCTGGCCCAGGGCAGGCTGGAGGGGCTCCTTGGGTGGCAGGAGCTGCCCAGAGATAACAGTATCAGGGGCTGACAGAGGGAGCGCAGCAGCTGAGCGAGCACACAGGAGCACGGGGGACAGGGAGGAGAGGAAAGCAGGGCACTATCACAGCTTTTTTCTCTAAAGGATTTATCTCACTCCCACTCCAAAAGCTTCTAACGTTTTCCTGGGCATGCTCAGAAGTAATTAACATGATGTAGTCTCTTACTATACACCTCCTACCTAAACTCCATGCACAGGCTTGCAGGAGATTAAAGGGCAGCCCCATGAATTTACAGCCTCAGAAATTCACTGTTCAAACATCATCATCAAACACCATATGCTGAAAAGCTACTGTAAGTATAGAAAAAGTGTCATTAATTTATCCCAGTATTGAACCTTACATGTTACTGGGGAGACCTTCAAGGCACCTCCTATGCTGTGATCCTGTGCAGAACATTCTTCAGCCTCTTTTACACTGCCTTTGCAAATTACTTTCTTCTCCTGATAGATGGGATTTTGGTACCTTTTTTTCTACACCAGCCCACATCAGTACCTTATTGGCTGTTACTAATTTGCAGTTACTCAAGACAAGGATAAATAAATCAAGATAAGGAGGCAATTTCTCCTCTCTTCTCATGTGGTACACCTCATTGTGGTTTTTATTTGGTCATGACATACTCAATTGGTCCCCAAACAGCAACACATCCTGGCACACATAAGCATTCAGTAGCCATTGAGGTGTATGTTTGTGCCTTGTTTATTTGCTTTCAGTGAGGTTGATGATATTTCATGTGAGAATATACCATAAATCAGTAACAGTACATAGACACAGAAGGTAACAGAAGTCAGTGTTAGCTGACATCATTCATGTTATCTGAATTATGTATCACGTTGCCAGGCTCCTCACTCAGGATATGTCCTGCTGTGAATCCTGCTACTGTTGTGAGAAGTCTCTTGTTCTGTGGTTGCTAATCCCAGCTCTAGGCTCCTCACGCTTCCTTGAATCTGTCATAAACAGGTGCTGAAATGTTGAGGAGGCCTGTTGTCCTTTATTAGAAGGCTGAGGAAGAGCACTAGGCAATTATTCCTTGATGGGAAATTGTTTTTTTAGGATAATTTCCAGCCAAGCTTCCTGACCTACTTTATGCCAGGGGTGCAGGAACCGTGCAGGGATGGGGGCAGGAGCGAGGAAAGGAGCCAAGTGGGGAGGCAGGACTGTTTGTGATGACAACATGACTGAAGTGATTGTGTAACACAACTCTGGCCTGGCACAGAGGGGAACACCAGGACCTGCTCATGGGGGAGTCATGTTTTCAGAGCTGGACTTTTGCCATGTGGTGTGAAAGTTCCTGTTTGTAACTCCTGTATAAACTGCTGCTCTAAAAGCACACTGGCTTATCAGTAGGGCTGTGACATTGATGTGAGGCTTTTCCTCCCCCTCAGAGTGGATAAGGAAGATGTAATGACCTGCCTAATTAAGGGGTGCAACTTCGTGCTGAGGAACATCCCCCATGAAGTGTTTGCATACCAGAAGGACTCAGACACAGAGTTCAGATTCCAGACAAACCACCCAAATGTTTTCCCTTATTTACTGGTGAATATTGGCTCGGGGGTTTCTATAGTGAAGGTGAGTGTTGTCAAAGTGGTTTATTGGGGAATTTGATAAAGGTCATCTGAAACATCTAACTGTTTCAGACCTGTGCTTGTTTATTCTTGAGTAGTGCAAGGTTTAGAAAGAAAATAATGCTTTTTAAAAAAGTTATTTCTATTCCTTACAGAGTTAAGAATGTTTTTCCATTCACTACCGTAATTCCTTTTTAATCACATTTAATTTGGTGTTTAGAGAAATTGTTATATTATGTGAAGAGGAAAACAGCTGTCAGACCAAAGTGATTTTTGATGTTTGTTTTGGCACACTGTTCATGGGACCAAATTTAATGTCTATATTTAGAATTATTGGCCAAGAATTAAATACAGAGATTTAAAGAACTGCTTGTGGTGTAAGTATGTGGAACGTGCACTTCTCACCTGCCACTGACAGATAGTTCCACCTACACTAATTCCACTGTTCCAAATCCCTGCACTCTCATGTCTCACTGTGTGTTCAGTTATCCCAGAGCTTTCCAGACAAATCTGCCTTGTTTGATTGACAGGTAGAAACAGAAGACAAATTCGAGTGGATTGGAGGGAGCTCAATTGGAGGTGGAACCTTCTGGGGTCTTGGAGCACTGCTCACCAAAACAAAGGTATCCCAGTGCCTGTTTTAAGGGGGGTGGGATTAAATGAGATGCTTGGAGGAAGCTTGGAATGCCAAACTCTTTGAACAGGGAGAAATAGTTATTTTAATTAGTGTTTGTATGGGAAACCAGAAGTCCAGCATTAGTGTACTAGAAGATAAAAAAATTATATTTGTCTCTTGAGAGGTTTTACCTTTTTGTCTAAACAATTGGTGCCCCTGTGCAGGCACAGAACAGGCAGCTCTGCAGTGCTCAGGACAATCTAATACTCTCCGTTATGCTGTGGTCCTGCACTGTTAGATAACAAGGCTGAGTCCTGGACTTATGTTCATAAAAGGAAGTTTCACATGCAAGAAGATCCCTGTGGAGTGCAGGGACAAGAATCAGAAAATGCTTGTTGTGACAGAATAGCAATCCTGCCTGGGACTTGAGAATGTCTGTAATGCAGAGAAGAGCCTCCTCAAAGTGGGCTGGTAACTTTTTGTAGTCTTTTCATCATGCAGTGCCAGCCCAGTTCCTATAATATTGTCTGCAGAAGCAAAGCAGAGAACACCCAATTACTGCAGAATGTCTGGGAGCAGAGAGCAGGAATTCTGTCTCTTGGTCACACGTTACCATTCAGGGATCCATCACTTAAATCCCAGGCTGATGATCTGCCAGGACAAGGACTGAATTAGTCCTGCTCTCCTCAGCTCTTACATCATGCTGGTCTTTCCTGTCCCAAAGAGCCACATGGCTGAAATGAGTGTCCTAAATGTCAGCAGTGTAGGCAAAGCTGGGGTTACATGTGAACCAGATAAGAAAATGTCAAAGGGAAGACACAGCCTGCTCTGTTTGATGCTCTTAAAGAAGAAATCTTACAACATGACAGTGCCTGCTTTTAGTTCTGTCTTGATTTTGTGGAAGAAATTCGAGTTAGCGGAGTTATAAATTAAGTATTGGGATAATGCAGCTTGCCTGCAAGTTTAATTTCAGGGACATTAACATATTCTGCAACAGTAAAGGCTTACTGAGGCTTCTCAAACTTTTTTTTTGCTCTCATGCTGCAAGAAAACAATTCTGTTTCCTCTTAGTTACTGTGCTTTTGACTTCATTCCAAGATAAGAGATGCATGAGGCTTCTGGCTGTTTTATATGTGCTGATCCATCCCTGGCTTTCAGGGGAAATTCAACAAAAGATTTGCAGATAACAGAGAAGATGATTGTGGTTTTCATCATGAAAGGAGCTCCACTTAAGATCAGTGTGTCTGATCAGACCTGGACTCTGGATAATCCTTGTAATTAGAAATAATCTATCTTTTCCTGGCAGGGCTAATTCTAAGACCCTGGGTTTGGTCAATAAAGGCACTCTGGGTTTATGAGTAAGATTCCAGGAAAGCTGTGATAACTGTGCTTCTCATCCTCAGAAATTTGATGAATTGCTGCAATTGGCCTCAAAAGGACAGCACACAAACGTGGACATGCTGGTGAAGGATGTGTATGGAGGTGCCTACCAGACCCTGGGGCTCAGTGGGAACCTCATAGCCAGCAGCTTTGGGAAGTCCACTACAGCAGACAAAGGTACTGGGATAGAAAAGCTGCCCAGCCATCCCCTCTGGCCCCTGAGAATCATCTCCAGAATGATCTAACGAGTAGAGCTAAAAATAATCACAGGCCTTCTCATGATCTTGTGTTTTGCCTGCATAATATTTTATTTATTAAAAATATTACCTAGTACTGCTTTACAAGTAGACAGTTTGGGATTGCCTAAATTGAGGGAAAACAAAAAGAGCTGCCTAGTTAGTCCAGGGTTGGTTCATTCCTGTGGGAAATAGATGTTGCTTTCTGGGCTCCAAAAAGGCCCAATGGCAGTGATTTACTATAATTTGCAGTTTATTTGCAGTGTTACAATGAAATGTTTGCAGTACATCTCATGTCAAGGCTGATGATCTGTGGTTCCTAGAGAGAAGAAATGGATCCTTGCCATTTCCTGTTGGCCTTTCCAGCAGGTTTTGTTGTCAAGAAATATTTCAAGACTTTGTTTGTTTTTCATGGTATCTTCAGTCAAATGCACACTTCTCCTTGTTTGAAGCGCTTTTAATATATGAGATTTTTTGATGGAGGGGAAATACCTTTCTTCTCCACACCTAAAGAAGACTGGTCAACCCCTGTATTTTTCTTTCCCCAGCTGTAGGCTCTTGGTTAGAAAAGCACAGTCCATTTGAACTTCCTCAATTTGATTAATTGATTTGTTTCATTTGCGTTGCTATTTCTTCCCTTTAAGAATTTTCCAAAGAAGATATGGCAAAAAGTTTACTGCATATGATCAGCAATGACATTGGCCAGCTGGCCTGCCTGCATGCCAAACTGCACAACTTGGATAAAATCTATTTTGGAGGGTTCTTTATCCGGGGCCACCCCGTCACCATGCGCACAATCACCTACAGCATCAACTTCTTCTCCAAGGTAAGGAAAACACAGGCTTTCCTGGGACAAAATCATGTGCTTAGTTGTTCTTCTAGGTTGTTTAGATACTTTAGTAAATGACTTTGCACATGAAGTAAGTTCAGAGGGCTGCTCTTCAGGCAGGGATATTTTGTGGGAGGGGTAAAATCAATGTGAATTGCCTGGGAGTTGTGTCTGGCCCTTTTTCTCTCTCCCTCCCTCCCTCTATTATTATTTTTGGTTGACAGTAGCTGCCCAGTAAGGAGTTTTCACTGTGTTCTTAGCTAGCCACCATCATTATTCAATTCCTCTTGCTGACTTCCATCTTCCCACCCTCAGGCCATGCACTGTGGGGTTATCCTGCTCAGACAGCATTTGGCATCAGTGGGGCTTTGTTGTTTGTTATTAAAAAAAACATCAAACCCCAAATCAACCAAGCTGAAGTTCTTTTCAGGTTTTGAAGCTGTGGAAAATACTGAAGGTTTTTGGCTAGAAAAAAGGTCAAGTCCAAAAGCTTATTAATAATTTTTACAGGTAGATTAGTCCTGCACTTTTGGAATTTTATAGAGGAGATGACACCAGTTTTTTCCCATCTCAGTGCTGCAGGCAAGAGACTCCTGTATGCTGCTCTTTTACCCTTTTATTTCACCATTGTGGTCTCTTTCTGCAAAACTTTGGGTTCCAAGAAAATTATTGCGAAACTGCAGCTTTAGTTTCTTGTAGAAGTGACTTTATCAGCAATTCTGTGTGGAATCCAAATCTCCCTGTGAGCTGGAGCTGCTGCTGTCCTATAGCTCCCCTCAGGGGAGCTGTTTGCCCAGTCACTGCTGAATTCCTTGGAGAAGGCTGTGTCTCACCCAGCCTGGGAAAGCTGAGGGGCCCTGCTGCAGGATGGAGGGTGTTCTCCCCAGCATTCCTGGATTTTATATTAACAATTAAACCTTTTGGATGGGGGAGTGCTTGCCTGTGGATAATACACAGTGTCTGTATGTTGTGGAATAGCATGATGAAATAATGAGCAATGTGTCCCATGTGTTTGATGCAGTGGCACCCATTTAACTCAGGAATCACATGCCCTTGTATTTCCAGCCTGTTGAAGCAAGAGGAGTTGAATATTCGTGGCTGATGCAGTGAAGGCCCTGGCTCCCTGTGCTGGGCTGTGCAGCCTTAGCACACACACCACCTCTGCATGTGTTTCCAGCTGTTTAATAACTGTGCAATGATGTGTGTGAGCAGCTCCTGCTCGAGCTGTTTCAGAAGCACCAGTAGAGTTACTGAATGTGTGAGAATGTAGCACAAATGAATACTGCCAACTTCTAGTTGTTTCTATTAAATTTAAGTGTAAAACTAGTGACAAAAGAAGTACCTGTTAGCCCTCAGGGACCATCCAATTGCAATGTTTCATATTGTGGCAGGGAGAGGTTCAGGCATTGTTCCTGAGACATGAAGGCTACCTGGGAGCCATTGGGGCATTTTTAAAAGGAGCTGAACAAGACAGTAAGTACAGCACTGCTCTGTTCTGTATATGCTGTGTTCTGAAATGTCAGTGTACTGTCCAAGTTTCTCTTGAGAGGCTGCATGTAAGCTGTTGCCTAAATAAATACATTTGGCACTACTAAACACAGATGCTGGGCTTTGGGTTTATACATTCTGGCACGACCATCCTAATTTCTCACTGGATTTCCTGCTCACCTTTGAGAAGGCAGCAGGATCGGGCTCTTCTCTTCTCTGCACTTCTGCCAAGAGCAGCCAGAACTCTGAATCCACTGGGGAAATGTGGTTTTGGAGAAGTTCCCTCCCTTTTTAAGAAGCCACTTCTGAATTCAGTTAATGTACTGAGGAAGACCAGCATCTCCAAACTGTGTTTGTTAGAGTGAAAAGCCCCACAGATGAGACCCTTCTGTCCAGCATTCCTTGGATACAGGGTGCTTTGCTGGAATTCTGCCAGTTCAGTTTCTTTCTTCCCTTGTTGATGTACTGGCAAGCCAGGCAGTACATCAGTTATAGTGGGACAGACAGTGAGGCTGTTAATGGTACTTAGTTCTAGTAAGTATCAAATACACCTCGGAGTAATGGATGTGGAATTCTGTTCATACCCATTTCATAGAGATGGGCAAGGAAGCAGCTACTGAGGGATCAGAGACATTCCTTCTGCAGCATGTACTGTACAGCTGAGCTCAGTACACTTTTTCTCAAATAAATCTAGAAGTAACTTTAGTGTTTTATGGAACTTACATTGTGCTTTGAGAGTTCTGTAATTCTATTAATAATGGATCTAGATTTAGAAGTAATTATGCTCAGTGATAGTGCTTTGAAGGCATGCTGGTTAATGACAAGGAAAGGGGGTTAAAAATAATGATTGTAGAACTTAAATTGTCTCCTGTCTCGTTCAGGTTGAAGCTCTTTGGAGCTGAGGGGTTGAAACATTTCTTTTGTGGGTTAAAGGGAAAAATTACATTTGCTGTTGAAAGACAAGGGGAGCTGGCTTGTGTAGTGAGGCAGCTGCTCAGGAGGAGTGCTGGCTCTGGACTCACAAGAGTATTTTCAGTTTTATTTTCAGATTATGTGTGTCTCTGTCTTTCTCTTTTCTAGATCCAAACCAGTACAGCTGGGGAGAGAATTATGCTGGGAGTTCTGGTCTTATGAGCACATCACCTGATGTTTACCCCATGCAGAGAACACGGAGTGGTACAGTATGTGGGGTCCTTTCTAGAGCTGTGTGTGTTCTCTTTGGTGGTTTGGAAATAGGTGATTATTCTCAAGCTGGTTGTTTCTTGCCCCTGGGATTCCTGCTTACCCGGAGAAGTGACTAAATCTGGTATCTTGTGTCTTGTGTGATGATTGATGTACTGTCTCATAGAACAGACTGTGGCTGCTGCTTTGTCTTACTCTCCTTCACCAAGGCAGGGGGGAACATTTGTCTCTTGCCCTTTCTCTGAAACAGCTGGATTTTGCTACAGCTGAAACACTTCAGAATTTGAAATCTGATGTTGCACTGTCTTTAAGCAGCATTAATTAACTTCCTATGAGAAGACAAATGTATGATGGGACAAAAGAGTACAAACCCAGTTATCTCTCAAACACACTGACAGCACAGGAATTCTGATTTCACAGCAACACTGGCACAAAACTTGATAATTTCTATCTATAGGGCAGGGATGGATAAACAATCCACAGAGGGAGCTGGATTATTTATGGTGACATACAGTTGCCTGCAAATCTGTCAGTCTTAACTGTGGACTTTTATAGGCCTTGTATTTGTTTAACTTGTTCTGAATCCATTTCTGAATGAGTTGTAATCAGTCTCTTTCCTTTGTCACCTAGTTTGACATGCTGGAAATGGACAGGTTGGAGAGACCACTTGTTAACCTGCCCCTGCTGAAAGACCCATCCACCTACATCCCAGACACTGTTGACCTCACAGATGATGCCATGGCCAGAAAATACTGGCTCACCTGCTTTGAGGAGGCACTGGATGGGGTAAGTGTCACAGAACAGGGCTGTGATTGACACAGGTATTTGGCAAATAAATCTGTGAGCCAACATGTTTATCTTGCACAATATGGCTGCTGTGTCACCCCTCTGTGTGTAAGAGCAGTCCCTCTTCCTGTAACAGAGGCACCTGGCTTTGCCCCAGGCTCCTAAGAAAGTGCTCAGCACCTTCAAAGACAGAAGTGTTCCTCTCCTGTGGTGTTTTTTTTCCCTTTTCAAGGTGTTTTCAAAGATTTTCTCTCATTGATGTCACTTGCACCCCTCTGTACAGAGCTGCAGGCAGGACAGTTATGCAACCAAAGGCCAGAGATCCCTGGATTGTTCCTGCTCTGGGGACAGTCCTGCTGCCTCACAGCCACTTTTCCATGGGAAGAGCACCACTGGATCAGACAGAAGTTATTTTTTCTGCTCTCAAACTGCTTCAGTCAGTTTATTGTAGTAAACAAAGAGGGAACACAAGGGGTCGATGTGGCACATTACATTTCTGCCTGTTTGTCCTTTTGTGTGTGTGGGCATTTGTTGTTTTCCCCTTAAAACTTGTGTTTAATTTCTGAAAGTACAGTCTGGAAAATGAAATTAAACCTTTTAGGAAAAGAGGCATTAAAATTACTGTTTGGGGGCTGCAGGAAAGGAAAGCAGGGAGGTACTGAGTGGGAGGGAGCAGACAGGCCCCAGGCACTGAACAGGGTGGCAGATGGAGGGGTTATTTCTCAGGCTGAAGTTCAGATCAGTCACACAGAGGAAGAAGGAATTTGGTAAGTCCAGAGTTGCCCCATTTCTGTGCCAGGTGGCAAAGCGAGCTGCAGCCAGCCAGCCAGACTCTGTGGATGCACAGGAGAGGGCCGAGAAGTTCCGGCAGAAATACTGGAATAAGCTCCAGACACTCAGGCAACAGCCCTTGTAAGTGCCTTTACCTTCCCTTCTGCATCCCTTGCTGCTTCTGTAGAGCAGAGCACATGGAAAGCCAACCAAACCCAGTGAGGTTACGGAGCAGAGCAGACTGAAAGCCAAGCAGGCTGAAGGCTGCAGCAATCTGCTCTGCCCAGTCTCCTCTGCACAGAGCTTTTGGAACTGAACAGAAAACTTGGATCTCAGGAGAAAATTCATCATTGAATATTTGCATGTGGTTATTAAAAAAGGCAGCAGGTTAGTTCCGGTGTCTGGCCTTGCTCTGAACATTCTCCCTCCCTGTATTTAAATAATCTCTATTGTGGATTTACCCCTTAGAGCCAGGGTTTAGCATATGTGACTTTCAGCTTTCGTGCTTGTGTGGGGTGCTGTGACTTGAGGAGGAGGCAGAGGGAAAAATAACTTCTGTTGGAAGTAGCTGATCTCTTTTTCTCCCTTTTGCCCCTTCTTCCAGTGCCTATGGTACCTTAACAGTTAGAAGTCTCTTGGATACAAGGGAACACTGTTTAAACGAGTTCAATTTTCCAGACCCCTACTCCAAGGTGAGTTCTTGCCTCACAGCGTGGACGACATTTATCCTGGCTCTAATAAAGGTTTTTATTAGAATGCAAGGTTTTCCATGTTCCTGAGCACACTGATAACAGCAACTTGTTGGTCCATGAGAGACCACGAGTCTAGAGGAGATGCCTGAACATGTTCTTGGAATTGAGACAGCCAGAGATGGGGTAAGAAACATATGGTATAAATCCAGCATTTCGTTCTGTCTTACAGGTAAAGCAGAAAGAAAATGGAATAGCCTTAAAGTGTTTCCAGAGTGTAATCGAGTCCCTGGATTCCCTGGGCTGGGAGGAGAGGCAGTTTGCCCTGGTGAAAGGACTTCTGGCAGGGAATGTCTTCGACTGGGGAGCAAAGGCAGTCTCAGAGTAGGTGTTACATCCTTTAACAGCACTTTCTAAGCTACAGAGTGGCCAGTGTTTGTTTTTAAATAAAGTGCATCAAGCCAATTGTAACTGTAGTTTGTGTTCACCTTAGACAAGTGTTGGGTGTTTGTTCCCAAGTGGTGTGTGATGGGAAGTTTCCATTTCCACCCTGTGCCTCTGGCAGACAGCTGTACATTGCCGAGGCTTTTTTCTTTTAGAGTCAGCACTCTAACTTAACTTCCAGCTGAGCCTTTTGTTTTTAAGATGAGCACAAAGTATCTGTTTCCCAGTCCTGGGATCCACCCTCCTCCCCCCCAGTATAACCAGTGCAGTAAAATTGCTGAGCACCTGCTAAAGAAACGTTTGAATTACATTTATGTGAGGGGAAGGTGTGTCACTGTGTGCCCTTTATTTCTCTCCTGGTACAGTGTCCTGGAGTCTGAGCCACAGTTTGGATTTGAAGAAGCCAAGTCGAAGCTACAAGGTACAGGGGGATCCAGGTGGTGGCTGGAGCTGGATATTGTGTTAATGAGGGAGCAGAAGGGAGTGGGAATGTTTGTTCTGGCAGTTCTGCTGCCCACATGACAAGAAACCATTAGTACTTGTTAAGGTTATCTAAATACAGATCCAGAGTTTGGGTGGAATGTTCCTGTTTGTGTTCCAAAGCAATTAAAACTCCTTGGGCAGAAGCCTCAGCACAGAGAGCTCCATTAACAGTTCTGTCCCTGTCAGGGGACAGCGCCCTGCGGGATCCAACACCCCAGCTCAGGATGAGCCATTTCAATTCCCAACTCACACCACTCCAGTGCTTTAGTATGGAAATTCCATTTCAGGACTGCTCTCATTGAGCCATTCCCATAACCAAGAGCCCAGGAAATCTTTGAATCTACACATTTAACATTCAAACCCTGAGCTCAAATGCTTTAACGCTTCAGTATGTGTAGAGTGAACCTCGTGCTTTTAGGATGTGCAGAGTTACTGTTTGTAAGCATCGGTGGCTGTAAGAAATGCTGACCCCCCCTCTGTCTGTGCCACAGAACGCCCCTGGTTGGAAGATTCCTACAGCCAGTGGCTGCAGAGACTGAAGGTACGACCCGCGCTCGGCACTAAATCCACTCCTTAAATACCTTAATCATCAACCCATCTGATCCACCCTGGGGGCTTCACAAGTTGGACAAACTGTTGAGACAATTCAAAACAAATCCTGCTAACACAGTCCCATAATTCACCATAAAGGAAGGAATAAGGGGATTAGTGTAACACTTGGTTACTTGCTGAGGTGCTTCGCTGAATTGCCACAGGAACTGGAGCCCTTGGTGCTGCTCCAGAGAGACCACAGTGTGTGCTCCCCTTACAAGGGCAGTTATTTCTGTACAGCCAGATCCCCAAAGTCAAAAACCCCGGGCCAAGTGTTGTGTTTGGGTTGTTCCCTCTCTGAGTAGCCAACCTAAAACTGGCATTAATGTAGGAGCTTGCTGGAAGCAATTAACTTATCAATTAGCAAAGCTTTTTCCCCATGTGATCTCTATTACTGTTTAATTAAGGTTAATTGAAACACTTTTGTGTCTTTGTGTAAATCTCTCAGTTGGAAACGGCAGCCCAAAGGTTTGGGATGAGCAGACTATGGCAAATCATTATGTGTTACATCCTAAAACAAAGCATCAGCTAATCTTGTGTCACGGGGATAATTAAGGAACTTCAAGCGCTGTCCTGTCAGTTTTTTATGAGGAATTAAGTGTTTTTCACTTCTGCTGGTGTGAACTGAACTTAAGTTTCGTAACATCAGATTGGGAACAAATTAAGAGGTTAATGGAGAGTAGGCAATATCTTTTCATTTTAGGATGTCACTGCCCCCAGCAGTCCATCCTGCCCTTTCCTGGCAGAAGGGAATCCTGTTCAGCCAGCACCAGGCTGGCTTTAAACACCCACCAAGGTAGGTCCTGGCACCCAGCGCGCTCTGTGGAGAGTGGGGTCCTGCAGGCCCCACCCAGCAGGGTGACAGGCCTGGCCCTGCAGTTAGGCCTGGCTTTGATTAGCAGGTGGAGGTTTTATTGCTGCAGTTTGAGACCCCTGTCTCAAACACAGCAAAGGAACTCGAGGTGTTTGAAACACCTGTGCAAAGACTGGCAGGGAACCTGATTCCTCCTGGTTGTCCCAGGTCTGTGCTGGCACTTTGCTGCTGCAGAGACCCAAAGGCTCAAGTGTTTGAGGGTACAAATGTGGGTCTTAGAGTGAGTTGTTAAATAACAAACTGTTCCCTGAAGTACCTTGTGCTCAATCCTGAATGCATTGGTTTTCTCTTGCAGGAGGGTCCTCCTCATAAATGTGCCTTAATTTTCGCAGATAACAGTGGAATAGACATAATTTTAGGAGTCTTTCCTTTTGTCCGAGAGCTCCTTTCTAGAGGGACAGAGGTGAGTGGTTTTCCTTGGGAATTCCTGTGTGGTGGAGCTCTGGGAACTGCTGAAAGGTGGAGCTGCCTTCCAGCAGGACACTTCAGCCTGGCTCTTCTGTGCCAGCTTGGGAATCATACAAATCCCTGGGCCTCCAAAGGCTCACTGTGAACTCTCCTACCTCCTTCCCCTCAGGTTATTTTGGCTTGTAACTCTGGCCCTGCCCTCAACGATGTCACCTACAGCGAGTCCCTGATTGTGACCGAGCGGATCGCAGCCATGGATCCCGTGATCCAGTAAGGAGGGACTGGGATTGCTCACTGGGGGGAAAACAGAGGCCTTGGCACTTCTTTAGCCCATATTTAACTTCGTAGTATCTGAAATTTGCAGCCTGGGCAAAAGCCAAGGCAGAGCATTTGCTTTCATTAAGGTGAAAAATGTAGAAATTGGATCTTTCTTGACCTCCCATAACTTTCTTTCTAATGTGTGTCTTCCCTGCCCAGTGCTCAAGCCACTAAAGCAGAAATTTGTATGTTCATAGAGGCAAACCCATCCCTGTCACACACAGAGTGTCCCTGGCAGAGCACACAGGGCTCACTGAATAACCCTTGTGCTCAAGTAAACATTGTGCTTCCCAGGGAAGTTCCAGCAGGAACGGAAACCTTGGCAAAGGAGGATTTGATATTCCTGGTTGCCTGGCTTGTCTCCAGGTGTGCATGACCCTGCTGACACAGCTGTTTATTAATTTGGTCTGTTTTTTATTGTACAGCTCTGCCCTGAGGGACGAGAAGCTGCTCTTGGTTCAGACGGGCTCCAGTTCTCCGTGCCTGGATCTGAGGTACGTGGGCAAAGTACAGGCTTGTTTGTGTCCCTCAGCTGCAGGACTGGCCCTTCTGCCCCCCGTGCAGGGCAGGGTTTGGCCGTTCTGCCCCCCATTCAGGGCTGGGTTTGGCTCTGACCCACCCTGTGTTGCAGCCGCCTGGACCAGGGGCTGGCCGTGCTGGTGCGGGAGCGGCAGACAGACCTGGTGGTGATCGAGGGCATGGGCAGGGCCATCCACACCAACTACTACGCGGCCCTGAGGTGTGAGAGCCTCAAACTGGCCGTGATCAAGAACTCGTGGCTCGCCGACCGCCTCGGGGGCAAGATCTTCAGTGTCATCTTCAAGTACGAAGTGCCATGTAAATGATGGGCTGGGACAGGGCGGATGGACTTGCACTAGTTTTACTTTAACTGTAAAGAATGTATTTTTATTACAACAGGGAAAAGAGTTCACAGGAAATTCCGTATTTATATTGTGCTTTTGTGACTTAAAAAGCAACAATATGATTCACTCTATAGTCTACACACTCAAATATATATATGTATATCACTCATTGTTTATTTTGGTAAGTGTTTATTTTAATGCTGCAGTATTTGTGATGAAAAGACTTTATTTTTTTGTTCTGTGAGACATTCATATAGAAATATATTTAAATGTCAATGAAAACCTTTTTTATACATCTCTGCCTACTCTGCCAGCAGTGACATGGCATGTACCAAATAGTTTTTAAGTGCTAAGTGGACCTGACATTGCATTTTCAGCTTTTAAACTTGCCTAAGTCTCTCCTGCTCTGTGCAGTTCAGTTGATGGAAGGACTGATCCACCTTCTCACCCCCAGATGTTGCTCAGGCTGTGTCTGAGCTGGAGCTGTCATGGTCTGAGATAACCAGCCCTGATTTCCCAAGAGCTGGAACTCCCACCCTCCTTGCTCTCCCTGTCTGTTCCCATTAGCAGGTGGGCACTCCCTGCTGGATTTCCACTGTCACCCCTCATCCTTAGTACTTGGTTACTGAGAGCAAAACATTGTCTGTCACCAAACAGCAACCCTTATCCTGGGATGGGAAGGGACAAAGGACAAGCTCACATCTGGCATTTCTCAGCTCCAGTGAATCTTTAGTGGCAGGGGCTCCTCTTCCTGGGCTCGGGGGGCAGGGAGGGATTTGGGGTTACAAACACCAGTGTCAGTTCTGATCCAGGAACAACCTTCCCAACAACCATCATCTCCTGCTCAGAGACGGGAGGATACAGGCTATTTATAGCTGAAATACTTAAGCTGTTGTTCCTGATCACAACAGTCAGGCAAGAGCTTTAATGTTCTAAGATTGCACCTCAAACTAATTAGTAGCAGAGGCTTCACATTAACCTGTCCCCAGTCACTTGCTCCTACAGGCATTCATGGACTTACAGGGTAAACTTCTAACCTAAACATGGATCCACCAGTGGCCAGCTCAGCTCCATTTTACCAGGTCCTTCACTCCCTGATTTGTTGTAGTTCCACTCTATCCCTTATAAATTTAAATTCTCCCAAGCCACATTGTTTCCTTCTGTATCCAGCTCCACCACGACTCCAGCCGGGCTCTGTGTGTGTCATTAGAAAACTACTCCTCTAGACTAGCAAAAAACATCTTTCTACACTGGTACAGCTCCTAGGACATGAACATGGTACAACCCTAACACAGGCCCATCCCCTAAGCAAAACATGGTTAAGCATTTGCCTTCCCTGACATCTCCTGGCTGGGCCTGGTGCTTCCTTTTAGACGTAGACGGGTGCAGATCTCCTCTATGAAAACAGAGCAACAGGATTTCTGAAAAACAGAAGGGAGGGGAGGAGGGATGGGTGGGTTGTTTGGTGTTGTGGGGTCCGTGGCCCAGTGCCATCCCGTGGGACGGGTGGAGAACAGGAACACCAAGGGGCACACTCAGACAGTGGTGCAGTTTCATTACGTGTCTTTTCCTGCTTGTCAAACGACTTAAGAACAGCCTTAACTGAGAATAAACTTGTTACTGATCACTTACTGTCCTCTGTAACACCCAGAGTATTGGGGTGAGATTGGTTGGCTTGGGGCTACAGGAAATGTTTCCATTTAATGTTTTTTGGGGGCAGGTGGGGGTGGATTTATTTTTGTTACCCTGTTCAGGCTACAAAACCATCCCACAGCCCCGGGCATGAAGCTTTGGTGCTTTCAGGAGTAACCACACAGCACAGTTTCCCTGCACCCTGCCAGGGCCTGTGCTTTTCCTCCTTAGGGAAGGTGGAACAGGATGGAAGTGCAGCCCTGGTGGCAGCAGGGACGGGGCAGCAGGACAGGAGGGACACCCACCTTGGCGTGGCCGGCCACGTGCCGGCTGCTGTTGGAGAGCTCGGCCACGGCCACCAGGACGCCGAGGGCGAGGCCAATGCCCAGGGCCAGGAAGAGCCCCCCCAGCGCCGGCGGCTCCAGGGGGCTCCAGCGGTCCCGGCTGTGCCACAGGCAGCTGCTCTCCCACCACTTGTTCCGCAGGTAGTCCAGGTCCCCCAGCTCGCGCAGCTTGAGCACGGCAATGGACAGGCGCTTGGTCCAGGGGGAGGCTGGGGGAGAGGGAGAGAGGGATGGGAGAGCTCTGGACACTGTCACACCACCCAGCAGGGCCACTGAACACCACACACTGAGCCAAGGGCCAGCACTGCCCCTGGCCTGGCCACAGAGCTCGAACAAGGACAGAGTGAAGGTACTGTGGGACATAGAAGCAGTCAGAGCCCACAAGAGCAAACTGTCCCCTGCTCAGTGCAGTGGGGCATCTGCATTCCTGGGACCAAGGCAAAACCAAACACCCCCAGGAACCAGGGACAGCCTGGGGAGATGGGATATTTGCACATCACAGTTCAAAGAGAGTCAGAGGGTGCCAGTGATAGTTTCCTACCACAGTGACCTCGCCACACTGCTTTCTGTCTGTGCTATGTGAGCCCTGGATCAGGCCCTGTGACACCCAGCTCTGGCAGTCTGGTGACAGAGCCCTGGCAGCCTGTGGGGCAGGAGCAGGCTGTGGGGCACGGGGAGGCCGTGGGGCAGGGGGACTCACCCTGGGTGGTGGCGATGCCGAAGCCCTGGGCCGCGATGACCTCGGGGGCGCGGACGAGGTTGCAGTGCCGGGCGGCCGCGAGGTCCTGCGAGATGGACTCGCCGATGAAGGCGTAGTTGGAGTCCATCACGCGCTGAACGGCCTCCTGGTAGGTCTTGACTAACACGTGCTCCCGCCTCTTCTCCATGTACTCATAGATCATCTGGTGGATGGGATTCTTGGAGTTCTGCAGCCCAAAAATCCAGGTGTCAAACTGAGGTGTGAAACAGTCACCCAGAAAGATCCGTGTGTATGTGTGAAGAACAAGAGCACTGAAAGCATTGCCTTGAGCCCTCTGTGAGCCCCAGTGAGCACAGACTGTCCCTGACAGGGCTAGAGGGGCACGAGTGTCACACACAGCACCTCCTGGTCAAAGTACACAGGGACAGCCCCCGAAGGGCAGAGGTGCTTTCTAAAGGAGAATACACAATAGAGTTCCCTGCCTGCTTTTCTGTGAGAAACGGTGGAAGGAGAGATGAACAGAACAACAATCCTATTTAAAGTACGACAGGAAAAATAGAGTCAATAGTGATGAGGGTGTTTTAAGGCATGAGCTGGATGGCTCAGCCCCAGCTCAGCGTCTCTGCAGCCCCTGTGTGTGTGCACAATGAGACTCTCTGCACCTTGAAGAAGTTGAAGGTAGAGGAGCCCTCCAGGGTCCCAAACTCGAGGTTCCTTTGCTTCACCAGGTCCTCGAAGGTCTGGATGGGGAGCTGCTCGCTGCCCGAGCTCAGCAGGGCGGTGAAGTTGGCGATGTAGGCGGCGAGCAGGGCCAGGGTAAAGAGCCACCAGACCACGGTGATGACCCGCACCGAGAGCGCCTGGGGCCGGGGGGTCACACCTGCACAGGGGGAGCCAGGGGTCACAGGGAGGGGGTGTGGAGAGAGACACCCAGAGTTTTAGGGTCAGAACTTCCCTGTAAATAAAGGCCAAACGGCAAAACCTGCCCTGTGGCCACACCTGAGCCTGCAAAGCCCCACTGGGCTGGGCTGGGCGGCATCGATGCTGCAGTGCAGGGATCAAACTGCACCAGGGGCCAAACCAGCAACAAACAACACACTGTACAGGGCACCAGGACCATGGGCAGCTTGGCCCTGCCCAGAGCAATTGTGACAGCTGAGAACATTCCCCAGCTGGAGGTGGCCACTCCTGTACAGCCCCAACAGGTCTGTAAGCACAGGTGCCCAAACTGGGAGTGCTCCAAGAGTCCCAACTGGGACACCTCCCCCAACAGCACAGCACACCAGTGGTACAGATGGGGCTGGATACACCAGCAGCTTAAAGTGCCCACTGCTCCCAGAGCTGCTTGGCTATGCCCTCCCAGCTCACCTTGCAGGGCAAGAGCTCCTGCTCCAAACCAGAGGCTGTTTAGGAAGGTAAAGTGGTTCTCTTCATTCTTTGGCTCATTCCATTCACAGGGGCTCAGTCTGGGGGAAAATGACAGGATAAAACCAGACATTCGGGGGGAAAAAATACAAATAATCCACATCAAGGGATCTGCTGTTCCTCCTGGGGACATCCTACTCTTAATGCTGGCTTAATCTGACAGGACTTAAGCTTTCTTAGCCCTGGTACTACACCCATACAGAAGGTTCCTCAAAGCAAAATGCTCCCTGGTACTTTCTTAAGAACTAATCTCTCCATAGCTGAGAAAGCTTCTGACATGAACAAAACCTATGAAACACATTCATTTGTACCTGGCAACAAGAAAGAGGCAGAAGCAGGTCAGCAGATAAGCAAATAAAAGGCCTGTCCAGGTCTCCTTGCTGAAGGGAGACAGGAAGTGGAAGAAAGACATCTCCTGAGAGACCGTGTCCTTCCGAAGCAGGATTCCAATGCCAGTCTGCAGGAAGGGTGTGGTGAAGGAGACCACCTCTTCCCTGGCTGAGGTGACTGTCAGTGGGGCCACTGCAATGTCAGCCTCCTGTGAGAGGAGACAAGAAATGATCAACCCTCCAGCCTAGTGAGCAGTTCTGTGCCTCAAACAGCAGCTTCCCTGGCACGACTCAGAGTTGGGCACGGAGGTTTAACTGCAGTGTCACCCATAGGTGACAGAACAGCAGAGGTGCCACAGGGAATGGCAGCTCAGGGGTGATGTGCAGTCAATCATCGCCTTGAAGACTCTGAGGCATAATTACCATTCCACAAGGGACAAGTGTCACCCTGTGATGAAGTTCGGGTAAGTTTTGCCAAACTGCCTGAGGTGTCTCAGTGCAGAGGGACACTGGGCAGCTCTGAGACAGACACACAATGCTCTGGGAGTGCCTGGGAGCACCAAACACCTCCTGCCTTGGCCACTGTCTCCTTGTGCCTCAGTGTCCATATCAGTGCTTTGGGCCAAAACCAGCTCCAAGTCTTACTGTCCATAACTCCGAGTTCCTCAGGCCCTGAGCAAGCTAAGGAAGCTCCCCCTGCTCTGTGTCTGTGGAGCTGCAGTTGGTCAGGAGCACAAAGGGCAGGTTACCTTCCTGAGGACCTCTCCAATCATCCCAGTCCAGTTCCCTCCAGCAGACAGGGCTCCGTACCGCCCGTCCCCCACCACCTTCACGCGGTACTGGAAGCGCAGCATCCCCGCCAGGGCTCGCAGCAGGTCCATGCAGTACCCCTCCAGCTCTGCCCCCCTCACCATCGCGTAGGGATCCTCCTGTGCAGGGGACACACACACAGCTGGACACACAGACAGCTGGACATACAGCTACAACACCCCAGGACACACAGCTGGACACACAGACAGCTGGGCAGCCCAGGACACATACACAGCTGGATACACACACATCTGCACACCCCAGGACACACACACAGCTATGACACCCCCATTCTGCAGGGCCACCAGTGCAGAGTCAAACCAGCATCCCCCCAAAGCCCCTCTCTCCACGTTATGGCAGGGACAGCCTTTCCAAACTTGAAAGATTCCATTCCCTGGAGTTGTGTCCCCACTGGCTGCAGCCAACAGTTCCAGCAGGGCAGCTGCACTCTGCGAGGCACAGGTCCCACAGAAGTAAATCAAATTCTCAGGCTAAAAGCCAAATACTTTCCATTTGGCCCATCAAATATGAGGGGCACAGGCTGGGCAGGGTCTGACCACAGAATCAGAAGATTCACTCCTAAAGCTGCTTCTGCAAGTCCTCCCTGTCTGGAGCACATGGTAATGCACTGGGGGGCTTATGGCCTGTCCCTGCACATGTGTGATCTTTACATTATTCCCCTTGCAGGACACAAACAGCACACAGGTAACCAACACCTCAGATGTGGCCTGACTGCCTGCCCAGGGCATGGACACAACTGTGTGCCCAGCCCAGCGTGGGCTGTGACAGCCCCCAAATCCTCCCATTGCACCTCTACACCCTGAGGCAGCTCCCAGAACAGCCTGTGAGGAACAGGGACATCAATGTCAAAGCCAGCCCAAAACACCACCTGTAAATAAAGGGCTGTGACAAAGAAAGGCTCAGTGCAATTCCAGCTCTGTCCCTGCCACTCCCTGTGTCGCTGCCTTACCAGGATTGTCGTGACAGTCAGGGTTGGGAGACCCTCAGCTGTTCCCCTTGAGTCAGTGCCCTGCAAAGCAGAAAAGGAAGGAACAGTTGGATTTCAAAGTCCCAGACACGGCCCCACCGGGCTGGGGCTTCATTTACAGCCTGGGGGGGCCAGGGGGTGTGTGTGTTAAGCCAGGTCTAAACCTGCCCCGTGAGCTGCAGTGCCCAAACATCACTGCCCCTGCCAGTGACACATCACAGGCCCTTCACTTTATTGCCTGGTCCGAATAAAATTCACTTTAAATGTTGTCACAATTCTTCAGGTAGTGGTACAGCCTTCCCAAGAGATCAATTCATGTTGCAGACAAAAGAGTTAGCAGCCAATTAAGGTCTCATTAGAGAGCAATTCCAGGACACAGAACAGTAGGAAACCTGAGAACAGGAGGAGAGGAAATAAGGATTCGATTCGGTGTGGAACACTGAATTCAAGACACAAAACAAAAGCATAGACATACAGCCACCCATGAACTGTGCATTTAAAATACAACCACATCCATTTCTGAATTTAAATGTAAGACCTTTGGCACCTATACCTTCATTAGTAGCTCTGCACCAATGAACTCAAACATACCTTACTCACAGCATCATCATTCCTCCCAGCTCCTGGAAAAATACAGCAAAATCAGATTCTTTGGAGGCTTTTATTTACAGAAAGTGACATTTCATATCCCCATTTCATAGTGCACTTAAATAAGCAGAGCATTCCCTTCGACTCACAAGCTCCTGAGTTTGTTTCCTCCTCCACAGCACAAAGGGCAGCAGAGACAGAACAGCCCGAGTGGGGCTGCAGGAGGTTCTGGTTGTCACTGAACGGTGCTGGTTGTCACCCACCCACTGGGGAATGGATCCTGCACAGCCCATTGGTATTTCCCTATTGCCCTCCTGAGGAGGGGAATCATCACTTCTCCTGCTTCCTCACACACCAAGATTTTCCCCTCTTCCACCCAAGCCATCTATTCCCGAGGAAAAGCCTTGTGAACAGCCAAAAGTTCCTCACCATCCAGTTCCAAGACACTGGGTTTTCCTACTCCTCCCTTCCTCTACTTTTGACAGGTTCTGCATCTGAGATGCACAATTAAAACCACAATTTAGTCAACGTATGGCTCATTAATAGCCCAGGATGATTCTTCTAGAATATGCTTAGCATTTCTCCTGGGAATCAAAGAATTCCCAGTGCAAAAGCCAAAAATCCCTCAAGATTAAAAAAAAAAAAAAAGGTTTGGTGTTTTCACTCTTTGAAGCAAAAGCTGTGAGTTTTTCATTAAATATAACAGCATAGTCATTCATTATGTATTTATTATTCCTCCTTCGGGTTTGCATTTTCTGGCCTTGTGCTGAACTCTACATTATTGCAAAACAAAACCTGTTTTTCCCCTCTCCACCACAGCTCTCCATGGGAACTGGAAATCTTCACAACAGAGTTCTCTTGTCTCCCTTTAGAAACTTATTAAAGCCAGTAGCAGCTTTTTGAGGCCCCCTTTTGAAGACCTGTGGGGTTTCTTGGAAGATAACAGTGTGTTCTGCAGGCTCCAGCCCCCCACGGGTGCAGCTGTTCAAAGCCCCTTTGTGAGACTTCCTGAAAGGCCCATGAGGGACCAAACTGCAGCATCAAGCCCAAGTTCATGGCAGTGACACTTCCCAGCAGCCAAGGCCTCCTTGTGAGTCCTTCTGAGAGAGGGACAAGACAAAGAGAAGAGGCTCATCCCCATTCTTGCTTCCTGATGGCTGCAGGAAGCTGTGGTTGCAAAAATCTGCCTTTCCCCTGCCCCTTGGACTCTGGGCATGCCCAGCCTTCCAGTGGGAGATGGATCCTGCTGGACTCCTGGGAAAAGGCTGCAGGACTGTCCAGAACTGGCCCCTCTCCTCGATTTTCTCCCCACTCTCAGCATGTCCTGCTGCACCTCAAGGGACGATTGACTCAAAGAGGTGCAGCTTTAACCACAGTAAGGGTGCTCAGGGACTCCCAACCACCCTTTCCCTAGGCTGTTCCATCATTCCTGATCTCTGCCATCTGATTTTCAGCTGTAGCAGCACTCACAGGGTGCTCACAGACACAGGGGAGCCCTGGGGATCTCTTAATAACCAATTCAAAAGCAAATTCTTAGATTAAGACAAAATCCTGCAAGCACTAGGAGTTAAAGACTGGAAGGATTAACACTCTACAGAGGAACTAAACCAGATGTGGATGCAGGCAACATTTCTGGATCATTTTCCTCACCTGCCTGGCTGGATTCCCTGAGGAGCAGCAGGGTTATAACCACACAGATCGTGAGCTGGAGACCTTTGTCCATTGGGGCAGGAATATCTGCTGCCCAAAGGAACCTTCCTGCTGGAGGGGAAAGGCAAGCAATTAAAGCTGGTTCTACATTCCTCATTGCTGGGTTCAATCAGGCCCTTTTATTAACGTCTTTAAAATTTCAAATTCTGCAACAAAATCTCTGCATGGCTTCCAATAATTGTACATTGCAAATCAGCAGCAGAGCCAGCAAAAGCAACCAGTGCCAGTCTGAGGCTGCTGCAGTATCTACAGTTGTATTTGTTGTCATAGTGTCAACCAAGGTTCAAGACACCATTAGCTCACAAACTATAAAAAACAAATGAAAAATGCCCAAGAAAACTTACCATCTATGAGAGCATGTAGGCAAAGAAATCCTACTGTGGTATTACTTGCTGACTGATGCCCAGAAAGCCCTGGCCTCAGTCACCTCCTCAGCCTTTAGGAGGTATTCCCAAAGCTGCACTCCAGTGCTTTCCCCTACTCATTTCCCTGTATTTTTCACCTAATGAGAGAAAGGAATAAAACCTACACAGAAGATTCTTCCTGGGTTAAATTTCAAGGCTGATTTTGCTGTTGTTGCTGTGCAAAATACTTCCAAATGGGAATATTTTGATCCTTGTGAAAGGACCAGAGGAAAGGAGCTCTGGATTAGCCAACATTTTCTAAAAAGTAGTTGCAGAATACAGACAAAGTCGTTGCTACTTGGAGCTGTTGCCAGAGCAGCACAAAATCTGAGCAGGTTCATCACCCACCAGGGCACGTGAAGGAAATGCAGCAGCATCTTCAGGCTGAGGCAGGGGGGAACTGCACTGCTCCTGGCAGAGCTAACCTGAATTACTGCTCCTTTTCCCTTACAATTTGGTACATGCTACAAAATCATCTTTATTTCAAGTGGCCTCCGTGAAAAACACAAACCTTAAATCAGAGCTGGTAATATATTGCTGGCATCACCTTGAAAAGGAGGGGCTGTTAACATTCTGACTGCTGATTATCTAAAAGACTACAGTGTAAACCCTTTATAAAGGCTAACACACTTCCCCAGTTCTAATTTAGTACCAGAGCCATTTAATAAACAGAATAGGTTGAAGAGGGAGGCAGAGGGAGTTAATTTGCTCCCAGTATATAAGGAGTTCCTTCCTCAGTGCTTAAATTAAGCACTGCCACATCCCCTCCCCACTCACCTGAGCAGGTCCAAAGCTTTCTCACGCTTTACAAAACCACAGAGCAAAGGATCTTAAAAGTCACTTTGCTGGAGTCAGCTTTCACTCCTCAGCCCTTCAGTTTTTCCAAAAGCACCCAAAAGGTGCCCGTCTCTCCCTGAGGGCAGCAGAAGGAGCAGCAGGACAGGGAGGGATGGACCCCCTCAGGCAGGGAGGAGCCAGGTGTGTCCCTGCCAGGTGAACAAGAGCACAGACCGGGGGCAGTTTGTCACTTACAGCAGCCGCTCCGCCTCTCCCGCTCCGTCTGTCGGGGCTTGGGCAGTGCCAGCGATGCCCGGGCACAGACCAAGCTCCGCTCCCGGGCACTCAGCGCTGGGTTAAATAGCTGGGACAGGAGGAGGGGCTGCTGCACAACCAGCCCGGAGTGAGGGGGCGCCTGGGGCTTTGGGCAGGAGGAGGGGACTGCACCCGGCAAAGGGTTGGGAAGCAGCTTAGCCAGCAGCTGAATACACTAAGCAAACACCGTTACTGGGGCTGTGAAAGTCTCTTTGGAGCAGTTTGGGACCGTGCAGCTGTGCCCAGCAATCCTGCTCAGCACATCGGGACATCAGCCGGGGGGCTCATGTGCAACACCAAGCCCCCAAATTGTTATAGATGTCTAGTATTTCTTTGCCTGGACAGCAAAATAAAGGCCTGAGCTGTGATTTGTAGAGTTCTGTTTAACACACAGGCACAGGAGCAGAGTTCCCATCCCTTTCACCATTTCCAAGTCTGATTCTGCTGTGCAGGTCATTTGTAAATACAGTTCATAAACACACACATCAGCTCTCACAAGTCCTGCTCGTGGGGAGCTGGAAAGTGGCCACACTTAGGTAAGAAACACACACGTGCTCCAAACCTGCCTCAGACTGGGGCTGCACACACCTTGTTGTGCTGCTCCTGCCAGAGCCTGAGGGCTGACTCAGCTCACTTTTAAAGCATCACTTTTAAAGCACTTCAGACCCCAAACGCTTTAAATCATTCTTGCAATATAAATTATGGTAAGATAGTAAGAAATGAACAGTCATTGCATCCTGTATGGGGTAAAACAGAAAAAAAACCACAGAAAATTCTGTTTACCTGGATTCCTTTCAGAGGGTTTGGCCCCTTTGCAGGTTCATTTCCAGGTGCTGCCTTTGGTAGTTGAGTGTGGCTTGTTCTTCACATCCTCACCTGAGGGTTCTGCCCCAGGGAGCTCTGGCAAAGGGCTGCAGGGAAGTGCAGGTTGGCAAAAATCAGAGTTGAGGCTTCCAGGTGCTCTTCATGGATCATTTCTGGGCTTTAAGAGGATGAACATGTGAGTGTTTGCAGCACACGAGGGGGGAGAAGCTCAGTCATGAGCAGCTGAGAGCATCTCAGCACAAAGTCAGCTGTGAGATGTACAAACCCAATGTTTGTTATCAGTGTTCTGAAGCACTAAACTGGAGGAATACAGACCACAAATCCCATGTCCAGCCATGTCCAATATGCTGCTTGTAATTTGGAAACTTTCAATTTCTGATCTTACACTTTAACAGACTGAAAATCACACACAGAAGTCTGAGACCTCACAGGAAAAGCAAAACTGCTCAGTGACCTCTTGCTGACTCAGCAGTGTGGGCACCATGGAATAAATTCCATTCATAGGAATAAGCAGACACAAGATTGTCTTCTGTAGTGTCACAGAACAATTTGGTTAATTTGGAAGCAAGAGGGCAAAATTCACATGTACCCTGGCAGGTTAAATCCAGACAGTTAAAAATCTGAACAAAGGGAAGTGTTTTGAAGTGCTATATGATGTTGCCTTCTGTGAGGTGCATTATCTAACAAGTATTGCTTAATCAATTAAAGATAAAAATAATCTGATTGTGAAACTTAGTCTTTTGAGAAGGCACAAATTGGCCTTTTAAAGATTAACTTCCTAAAGCTGGCAAGCTGCATGTACTTGGCATTAAAGTTAAAAAAGCAGCAACTCCCTGCAGCTTTTGAGCCCAAAGCTGAAGTATTACAAGAGTGACTTTCGTCTGGAGAATGCTAATGAAATTTGCTTTGTGTTGAGACACAATGTGAGACACATCTTGGCACATCACACATTCTGCTGCAGTGTCACCTCCTTTCCTTCAGAGGCTGCAGTGATACTGTAGGGTCACTTCAGTGCACCTTGCCAAACCTTTGCTGCACAAACCTCAAAGGCCTCTCATCTAAATCCTGCAGACAAGCAGTGGAGATCTGAGCCAGGGTGGAAAACACGGAATACTTTCAAACAAAACATACTGAAGATCAATTGAAAAGGTTCAATCAGAGAATTAAACCCCTCCAGCCCTTTTCCATGTCAGTATGACACCTACAGCTCCCTTACATTTTGATATCTCAGAGTTTACGTGCTTGAAGTGCCCAATGATGCTAAAATTAGAGCCAAGAACTCCTTTTAGCCCCCAAGTAAGTGACAGCCCTTGCAGAAGGAGTGTGAACCACGGAACATGCAGTGCTGTACACTTTGCTGAGAGAGCAAGAGAAGTGAGCAAAACTTGGCTGCAGCATTTGCAGCCAGACCTTAAACCACCTCAGTGATGAAACTGGGCCATCTGTGTTACTTGTACAGCTCTAAGAGAATCCAGTGGCTCCTTGGATTCGCTCTGTTTGGCTCCCAATTACGAGTTCCCCTGGAATTTTCACCATAGCTGTGCCCCAGTCCCTGTGCTGTATCTCACACAACAGAATGTCAGTCTCTGCCAAGGCTTGCACATGTTCTGCTGGACCTGAGAGAATCTGAGCTGCATCTCAACTGGCTACCACTCTGAAAAAGATTAAAAGGAAATGTTATCCACAAAGGAAGTTTGAAAACAAAGCAGATAGAATTAACTATGTTTGTGTGTCACAAACCACAGTGTTTTGTTACAGCTAAAGAGTCAACAGCTGCAAGGTTAAATATGTTTATTTTAGTAGTGTTAGGTGGTTTTACAAACAAATCTTTAGATTTTGCAATATACACAAAAGAATTATTACAAAGGCAAAATATCCTCTCAATAATAGGGACTCTATGCAGCCTGAAATAAAATTAAACCTCTGTTACTTTTTAAATGCATCTCAGTAAACATTCCTCTCCATCACTGATAAAATGTACATCTATAACAAATGACATCATAACTGGGGGGACACAACAACATCCCTAAAAATAAAAAGTAAAAAAAAGTGGGGAGGAAAAATTATTACTCTGTTTAGGTTGTTATTTAATTCTAAATATGTCCATCTAAAAAAATTAAATATCTCTTTTTTTAAACATATCATTGAAAATTTTGCATGGCAGTGCAATACAGAAATAGTAAAATTCATCCCAAAAGTGCTATGTACAGCAGCATTGGTAAAATACCATCAGAAGGGACAGTGCTGTTTCAAGAGGAGACCATCACTCTTCTTTGCCATTTCTGAAGTCCAGTCAGAAGGTATTTCCTGTCTATTTTCAGTCATTCCCTTCTCCCTCCTGTCTCATTCCCTCAGACAATGCCTTGAGACAAGGAGCAGTCACAGTTGGGGTTCAGGGTGTGCATGTGTCCATGCATGTGCAGACATATCCTTGCATACACACAGGGGTGTATATATATATGTATTTATATATATATAAACAAGCTGGGTTTAAAAAAGCATTGCTTTGGAACAAGAGAGCTTTTCTTCAAAGAGAAAATAATGGATTTTCACTGAAATAAGCAGGTCCACGATGGAAGATGGACTTTATTTACTACGTTATTAGTTCCACTGCAGTTGAGACTGTTTTCCAGAGAAGATACCCTCAGAGACCTCAGACTCTTCCAGAAAATAAAACAGAACAGGGAACATGATTTTAAGTCCAGCCTCCTTTGATGGATCTGCAATTTGTAAGAGCAAAATTTACCTTAGCTGTTGTTAGCATCCCATTCAGCTGTTAAACACCAACATTACCTATCGTGAGAAGAATTACTGAAATTAGTAAAGACCAAGAGATTTGCACAGAGCAAACTGCAAATGCGAGAGGTGGTCACAGGCAAAGGAGGCCAAACCGGAGGCTGGGAGAAGACTCATTAAAAAATCCTCATCTATTGTTTTGGAGTCCTGATACGAAGCACCCTTGGAGGCAAGGGAGGCCAGGCAGCACTAGAGCCAGGGGAGGCTGTTCTGTGCCCCTGGGGTGGCCGTGTTTGGCTGTGACAGGAGTGTAAACATCGCCTCGCTCAGTGCCCCCAGTCACAGTTTCAGCATGAAGAACACCTCGGTGTCCACACTGCAGTCCGCCTGCGCCTTGGGCTGGGCTGTGAGTGCGGGGGGAGCGGCCCCATCCATGCACACTGCCCTGGCCACGCTGCAGGCCCCCTCGGGGTTGCCCCTCTCCTCGATGGGGCTCCCCCCGAGCTGCCCCAGCCCCTGGAGCCGCTGCCTCTCCTGCGCCTGCCGGGCCCTGTTGGCGATGTAGCGCACGCGGCTCTGGCTGCGCGAGGACGAGCGGCGCAGCAGCCCCAGGCTCTCCCCTTCCTCCTCCGACTCGCTGGGCTCCACGCTGATGGGGGACGTGATGTCGTTCTCCTGCTGGAAGGCCGTCAGCTTCTTCAGCTGCTCCGTCAGCTCGTCCCGGCATTTGGCGGGGGGCCTGAGGCCCGAGGAGCGGCGCTGCTCCCGCATGGAGCGAGTGACGAAGCTCCTGCTGATGCTGCGGTATTTGCTTTCGAAGGTGCACACGATGTCATCAGAGGTGAGGTCTCCCAGGCTTTTGGATTTTGCCTGGTTATTCCCAACCGTATCGTGCGCTTTGGATCTGCTGGAAGACTGTCTGAGGCTCTCCATGTACAGCCTGCTCCAGGTGTGCCTCCTGGGAATGGAGGAGAAGGCATCCTGGGGGCTCCTGGCGAGAGGACGGGGGCACAGCTCATCTGCTGGCAGCTGGCCCGACCTCAGGTTGGGGTTGGACTTGCTCTTGCTCACCATTGGCATCTCGTTGCTGCAGGTGGTGGCAGAGCGTGGGCGCAGCCCCCTCCTGATGGCCAGGGGCTCCAGGGCGTCGGGGCGGAGGCCGAGGTCGGGGAGGCTCTTGCGGGCCAGGTTGGGGAGGGAGAGGTCGATGACGGTGTCGTTGGAGGACATGCTGGAGGAGGAGGACATGCTGTCACGGTGACTGCTGCCATCCAGCTTGCTCCAGATCCGGTCGTTGACAGTGGCATCGAAGTACACTTCTGCTGCTGGAGACAGGCTGCTTGCGGGTTTTATTAAGGCTGAGGAGTCTGACGTCTTCAGGCCTTCACTCTTTGCCCTCCTTGCCAACGTGTACGAGCTCACCTGAGCAACAGAGACAGGCAGAGCCTGTGCAGCCCTGCCCTTCTGCAGAGTGTGTGCCTGTGTGCTGTTAATCACGTGGTTTTGCTGTGGCAGAACAGCTGCTACACCCAGTCTTTGCCCTTTGGATTCAGAGGTGCTTTTCATGTCTATTAATACCTGACCTGGTTGGTGGGTTTGCTCCTGGCAGTTTCCAACAGCAGCACTGGGATCTGCTGCCACTACCAGCCTGGCTTTTTGGGGATGTGTTGCCAGTCCACACTGGCCTTCAGCTTTACTGCACACCTGTGGCCAGCCACTTTCTTCTGGGGGATGTCCTGCTGTGCTTGTCCCATCATCTTCTTGGGCTGCTAAACTTGTGTCAGCTGCTCTGGGGACAACCTGCACTTGGTCTTCTTCAGCCAGATTTGTTCTTTGTTCTCTAGTGAGCAGAGATTCTTGAGGCTGGTTGGCTGTGCTGCTTCCTTCTGATGGAACTTCGGTGGAATGATCAGACCCAGAGCCTTCTTCACAGTCACTGTGAGGAGTAATGGGCAGATGGAGGACAGGGCTGGAGTGATGGTTTTCACTGGCAAGAACAGGTTCCTCTGTGATCGTCTCTAGGCTGCACAAAGAAGTGACTGACCTCTGTATGGAGAAGTGGCAGATGTCTGCTTGGGAGGCATGGAAAGAGAGGAAAAAGAAAGAAACAAGAAAAACAGAGATAAAAGGTTAATTACCTCTCACAAATTACAGTTTATGCTAAGATTTTTTCTTTACATGTTATCATTTTAAGGTAGTAGTTGCATATATTAATCATAACTCTTAAAATAACTTATGAATTCAAACACCAGGCTAAAGGCGGTAAAAACTGCTGCCCACTCAGTTTTAGCTGCCCAAAGCCCTGTTGTTTCAAGAAATCTCAGTCCATGCACAGCAGCACCATATGACTGTTCTGGTTTTCTTATCCAACAACCACAGTACCCAGCAATTTGTGCCCTTTGTGTCCCCTTTTGTAAACTAACTTTCCTTCCTCCACCATCCAGCACCACTTCAACTGGTGTTTTCCTTTCTTCCAGCTCTCAAACAGAGACCATAACCAGACCATGTACAATCCAGAACCCCAGTGCCCAAACACCAGAGACGATCCCAGTGGCCTATCACTCAGAAGAGAAGCAGCACAGGACTTGTGGAGCAGATTACAAATGATCTGGATGATACAGTGGAATGTTGGCAACGGGACTTCCAAAACAAAAACTTCAAACAGGCTTTGTTCTTCTAAAAAAAACCACGGGAACTTCTTTTTCAAAAACTCTACAGAGAGATGGTTCACGAACACCAGGCTGACAGCGCAAGCCTGAAGAATCACTGCAGCCACCAATTACCTGGAGAAAATGCTCCATCCACCTGCAATATTTATAGCCTGTACCCTAAGAGCCAAAGCAATCATGCCAAAAACACTGTTTCCCACATCTCCAAACCACAGTGCAGGCATGCATTCCAGAGCTAACAAAGCACCACTGAGCCAGACATCAACCTTGGGATCCAGGAGCACGTAATTACAGGGCAAGAACAAACAAAAACCAGCAGTACAGGCAACAAGGGGCTCGGATCAGGGACACTCAGCAGACAGTTACCTTTGACTTGCTTGTCCTTTCAGTTCTTAACTACAGAGAGAGAGTGTGCATGTAGAATAATGGGATAGAACAGAGGAAAAATCCAGTTAATGTAGGGAAGGCAGGTGGAGATAACAGGGTAAATTAGTGCTGAGGGAGGGAAAGGAAACATACAGGAATATTCACACATCTGTAGGATCCTAAGAATTTCTGACAAACCAGAGCACTCAATGGAATCCATAAGTGGACGGTATTAAGTCCATTATTTTGTCACAGAAGAATAAAGAGCAATTTTTGCTATTGATGAAGAAATACACTCCAGTGGACTGGGAAATGGAATCACAGAATGGTTTGAGTTGGAAGGGGCCTTAAAATACATCTAGTTTCAACCCTCCCACCCCAACACAGGCAACCTTCCACTAGAGCAGGTTGCTCACAGGAACCTGGCCTCCTCTTCTCCAAAGCCCTCTCCTAATGCTATGGGAGAAAGATCACCTGCACTACCAAAACATGCCCAGGAAATGCCAGGTCTTTCCTTCAGCCCAGCACAGTGATAGGGAGGTCAGTGATGGGAACAGCTGCTCTGTGGCCTGTGCTGTGTGAGTTGGGAGTGTCAGAAGAGAAGAACGAACATGTGCCCATAAGTAAAATCCAACATTCCCAAAATTCCCAGTTTCTCAGTATCTGGAGGAGTGTGAGGAAGAGTCCTGAGCTGATCAGACTAAGGAGGCTCCTTTTCCCCACCCAGGCTTGGTCCTCAGGATAGGCTGGGGCACACTGGGAAGGCAAACACTGGAAAAAATGATGTTGTTGCCATAAAGGGACAAGTAGAGATTACAGTTCCCTGCCCTGTCCTCCGGGGCACTTCCCATCAGCAGAATGTTAATTCCCAAGAGCAGCCCAGCTCCCAGGGCTGTTTCCTAGGTTTCCTGGCCCAAGGCACGGCCCTGCAGGATGGGAAAGGAGCTGTTTGTGCAAACAGAGGGGCTGTCACTGCACCAGCAGCATCCAGGCCAAGGCACCATTTCACCATTTGAAGGGTTCTCCGATTCCATGCTTGGGAAGTCAGATGGATTTAATCAAATTTCAAGCATATCACAATATTTGTTTAGTGACTTGGGGGGCTGGCGGGGGAGCTGGCACTGATAATGGGAAATGGTTTCATATGTCACACTCCTCAGAGCTTGTGAAAAGCCTGATGTCAATAATTTAGGCATAGAAAGAGTTCTTCTGCTTTGGATTAACTGCAAGTCACGGGAAGCAGCAAACATCTCCCCTGCCACTGTCCTGGTATTTTCCTAAAAACTCAAAGCAGATAATGGAAAAATACATTAAAAAATATATATAAAAAATAGAAAAAAATTGTAGACACCCAACTGGATTAAATGGATCAAGCAAATAAAATATTTTACATTTCTGGGTGAGGCTTTCAAAGAAGCCCACTCCAGATGGGCAGTCAGAATCTGCCACTAAAAGAAGAATTACATCTTAAGAAGCACCAAAGTCACTTCCCCAGTGTCCAAATTCCTCGGACAATTAAGGACGAGAGGGAGGGGTTTGAAGAGAAGCTCATGGAGTCAAAGACAAAAGCTGAACTTCTTTACTTCCCCTTTACAATTCTCTGAAACAGAAAACTCTTGTCAAAATCTCTTCCCATCTCTCCCCTTCCTGCCAAACCAGGAGGAAAAAAAGCCATCTTCCTTATTACAAATTATACTTTGATTGCCTCTGTTCCTATTTTCCATCTTTACAAACATGCAGTTCATGGTCCCAGTGACCCCAGGCCTATTTCTGCCTCAAAACAACTACAAAATGGGGCAGCTTCAGCAGCTTTGCCCTAACTGGACACATTTTGCTTTGCAATGGGAGATGCCAAGAGTGAGACAGCCTGGCTGATGTCAGGGAACATCAGATCACACTCTGCTGCTTTGTGCTGTGCAGCTGTGCCCTCAGGTCACAGGTCGAGCATCTCTGCAACATTAAGTGAATTTATAAATGTTTGCAAGCTGGGAATTTACACATTTAGGATCAGAATGGGCTGCTGTGGGATCTCCTGAATAACCCAGAGCAGAGAATTCCATCCAGTAATCCCTGAATTGATGGCAGTACTTTTGCAAGCTCTCTGAGGAAGGAACTAGTTTCTTGTTAGCAGAGGGCACATTAGACCTGGTTCCTGATGTGCTTATCCCCAGTGAAACACAAGGCTGATAATGGAAATATTGTTTGTTGATATGGGTTTCCCATATTCAATCTCACTTAATGCTCTGGTTTGGATCTTAAAATTTACTTAGTATCATACCACATTCACTAAGAAAACCAAGGAAACAAAAAACCTCTGAACAGACAACCCAAACATTCATGGACTACTGACAGTGTTACTACTGCAGATGGTTAAGTAGGCATGGAAAGGACTAATCTAGACCAGACATGTCTACAGAAAATAAAATAAAAATATTGATGCAGGCTTTTTTTCTGTCATTGCCAAAATTAAAAAAAAAAAAGAAAATAAAAAAGAGAGCTCTTGACAGCAAACCAACACAGAGGAGCCTCTAAGTAAAGATGCTACGCAGAAGCTGAGACAACGACGTGATCTACAGTGGGGAAGGGTGAAGAAAATCTGGTCTTACCAGTAAAGAATATAGGGGATTTACTTCGAATTTCCTCCAACTTTTGAACGAACAAGGCATTCATTTCCCTCTGTAGGGTGCCCACTTGCCTTCGAGAAGGTTCAGACCAGTGCCTGGGGAATTCTGGGCTTCCAAGGCTTTCTAGACTGCTGGAGTTGGAGGATATAGAGCCATTGCTGGCTGCAACCAAGTTGACAGTGCTTCCATACTTGCCACCTGACTGGCACTGCCAGCGCTGCCGGGAATGAGCCTTTATTCCGTGACATTTAGAGTCAGCACTTCTCTTCCCAGGGGTCACCAAAGGCTGGCTGCTCCTGGCTGGGTCCTCGGCAGCGCCGGGGCTGCTGCAGGGCTGCAGGTCTGCCTGTGACCTGGGTTGGGCTCTGACCACCCATGTCCTCAGCTCTACCCTCTCCTCTGCAGCGCTGCTGCTGTGCTCGTGGCCAGCGGGCCTGGCAGGGCGCTCGCCCCACGGGCCCTCCGGGTCTGGGCTGTCCCTGGAGCCCACCATGCACCTCATGCAGTTGGTGGCCACGCCGATCCTGCCCGAGCTGTTGATGGCACAGCGCGCGAACACGCTCGGCTTCTCGCCCGGCGGCTCCTGCAGCCGCACCCGGTTTGCCCTGGGCAGGGGCTCGCTGAGAGCAGCCCCCGCCCGGGCACAGCTCTGGCTCTGGCCCTTCCCGGACCCTTGGGCCTTACCTTTGAGCCCCTTGCCAGGTGTCTCCCCGCTGGCACCGTCTCGGGGAGCTGGGGATGGAGAAGCACTTTCTGGCTCTTGCACGAAGCGAGGCTGGGAGGCAGCGTCCACGTCCCGGTCCTCCCCGGCCCCTTCCGAGCTGTTGTCTTTTGTGTCAAAAGCAATCTCAGGAAAGCCCTTCTTGTTCTTCTTCTGGCTCTTGGTGGGGGCACTGGCTGTCCGTCTCAGGAGGTGGCTGCTAAAGGAAGGTTTGCGGTGGAGCTGCCCAGCAGCATGACTGTCCAGAGAGGCCTGCTTTGGATTTCTGAGAAACAGCCCTTTTAGACCTAGAGCTTGTTTGGCCTGGAAGATAAATACAGAGATACAAATATAAAAAGACCTTCCTAGAAAATGCAAGTCGCTGCCTTTGGGCACTGGAACTTGTGAACAAACGATCATCCACACACAGTGTCTCCTGCCATATTCCTGTCATCAGCATGAGAACTAAACCAGGAATAGGACAGGGACTAAAAATGAAAAAAATCACTAACAGCAGCTTTGCAAAATATCCCATCTCTCTTTTTTGTCAGCTCTGTTTTTAGATAATGTTTTCCAACCACACTTATCTCTGTATTTTCCATCATTCTCTTAGTAGCACGTAGCTACTTACAACATCTACATAAAATTAGAGATATTGAAAAGACAAAGCAATAAAAAAGGAATTACTTCTGTCTACAAGGATCACACTCTGAAAGCTGAAGAGTTTCTCAGTTTCACCCAGAGCATATGTATTTAAATTACAAGCTGCAAATTCATTCTCTAGGAACTGCTGGGAAATAAACACTGGCTATAATATAGATTTTTTTTTTTCAGTCTAAAGGAGATTTACACTTCAATTGAATTGAGCACTGTCATGAATAGCAGTTAAGTATAAGGAGGGAAATGATCACCAAATATTTCAATTTCTATGGTAATTTCCTACCATACAACACTTATCCAAAGACACTCGTGTATGTTTTCATCACTGAGGAAACACACTATAAACAAGGGAAGTTAGTCAGTGTGATAATACAGTTCTTCATATTCTTCAGCACTTATTTATGCACTAAACATACATATTCAGCATCATAAATCTCCCACCATCATACAAGTGATTTACATGTCAGTGAAACAGTGTCAGCATTCCTGCAAACATTCCAGGTGCACTTGCCAACTTCTAAAGCAACAGGCCAATGCCTGGTTTGCTCTGCAGGTAGAGCCTCGTACACATAAATCACTCAGAGCAGACAAAGCTATTTCCCTTCTAATCTACTCCTCCTTTGTTCTCATTGTTTCCCAGTTAGATCAGACCCTCTTTAGGAGCTGCAGCACAAAGAATTGGTAAAAACAGGGTCCATCAGCCTGTGATTGACAGGCATCGTAAGAACCCCGTGACAGGACCTGAGCAACAGCCAGGCCTGCTGGCACCTGCTCAAGTTCTGCCCTGTGATGTCATGTGAGGTCACATTTCTGCAGTGCCAAACAATGGCACAGAAACGCCTCATTTAAATTACAATGGTCTTCCACTCCCAAATAAATATTGGAGTGCATGCCCTGGGGGCCTTAATGGACAGGTATTGGCTGCACTGTGCAGTGAGCCCGGGCTAAAAGCTGCTTTTACCCCTCCCTGTGCTGCCCAACCTGCCACATGTGATCGAGGTTTATTTGGCTGACACTCAGCCCTCTGAAAGCATTCACAATATTATTTCTATAATTGACTGAAGTTTAGTTACCACATGCCAATCTCCAGCGTCATGATTAAAAAGAGACCTAAAATGGCCTTTGGGATAAGATAAAGGGGGTAGGGATTGACTTTTCCCATAAAAGGCAAAGAAATTGTAATTTAAATATTGGGAAACCTTCTATGAGAGCCAGGCTATTGAAGAGTCTGCTTAGATTACTGGGACACAAGTTGGCAAGTACATGTATTTGTTGCTATAAAAATCAGACAATGTAAATATTTGCAAACCCCAGAAAAAATTGTCATACAAACACACACACAAATAATATCCACCCAAAAGAAAAGGAAAGCACTGATGGAATGGGTGACACGCAGTGCAGGGCCCCAGGTGCCATCCTGGCTTGCTTGGCGCAGCTTTGTTAAGCTGGACACTATTACTTGAATCAATGGAGTGATTCAAGAACCCAAAGACAAATTTGGTTAACTTAGGGAAAAAAAAAAGTTTTAAAAGAAGGAAAAAAAAAGAGAGCAGTTTTGAGGGAGATCCAGGACACTGTGCTTTCAGCTTCCAGCCCAGCTTCTACAGGGCTGTCTCATTCTCTAAAGGAGGCTTGAAAAGCAGCACAAAAGGCTTTCCCACAAATTAGCAAACGATTCACTGTTAATGCTCTTTTCCATGTGAAAGGAGGGGTTTGAATTATTGCCCTCAAGAGAAAAGATGGAGAGGGAGAGACTCCACAAGTGAGAGGGAGGGCATGGAAGGACTTTTATCCTGGATCTGCTTCACACTGGGAGGGCTCTCTGGCTGCCAGTGACCCAACAGAACTGACCAAGTCAAATGTCACAATTCATGTTCCATGGGTTGGAGAGCTTGAAAATGCTAATAAGGAACATCGATGCTAATGAAGCTACCAATTGGAGGCATGCAGGTGTGTGGTGGTGTCACTGCACCTCCCCGACAGGAGGGGGTACCTTCAAGGCGTCTAAAAATGCTCTGCTTCTAAAAGTAGACTTTTTTGACATAGAGAAGCCCACTGAAATCACAAACAGACAGAGCAAAGGCAAAATAACGGTGAGGGAGGATCTCAGAGATAGGCACATCTAGAAAACCACAAAAATTCTGCAATACATGAACAGACCACAGAAGAGACAGAAACAGAGAAAAGCCTCTCCAGGAAACAGAGCAATCTGGAAGAGATTTCAGTTAAGCACAAGTTAAGGTGAAAAAAACCCTAAGACTGTTTTAGCAATATAAAGCTACTGAGTAGGTGGAATATCTCCATTTATAAAAAAGCCCCAAAAAGGTTAATGCTTGCATTAGAGTCTCCAGATTAATAAAGGATGGGTAAAACCAGGCTGATAACTGGAAGTTATAACTATCACCAGCCAGTTGCTCTTGAAGAAGCCAATAAGAACAAACAATTGTGAAAGTAGAGTAAGGATAAAAGGAGAGAGAATGCCTTGCAATATTGCCAAAGAAGATTTGGAAACACTTAAAATATTCACAAAGACTACGAGCATTGTCCCTTGCACCAAACGCTGCTGCCAGGAGCAGTGACTTGCAAGCTGCAGTTAACTAACTGGAGACTGAAATTTAGCAGCTTGGAAAGCTTTAATTCCCGACCCGAGGAGGCGCTCGGAGTTCCCAGCCTGTTGGATGCCTCCTCCTGCAGTCCCGTGCCGATATTGCACCTCGGTACCACGGAGAGCTCAGTGTGCCACCGCGGGATCAGCGGGCTTTGAGCAGCTCAAGGCTCTGTAAGATGCTTTGCTGCCTGAATTTCACTGACATCGGTCCCGTAGAAGGCACTGTCCAGGGCACTGCGAGGACAGAAGCTGTCTCGTTTTTAGCTGGCTTGAATTAGGGCTTTACTTTCATGGGAATTTAGATATGGCACATTGAGAGTTGTGTTTTTTCTGCAAACACACTCAATAGCAGACAAGAGTGTAAATATGCCCAACAAGTCTTACAAGGCTCAATTTTGTTCTGCATTTTAAGTGTTGTTCTGGAAGAAACCCCAAGCAAATAACTCCAACAAACTTAATTAAATTTAAAAAGCAAAAGCATCAGGCAGAGCCTTTATAGCACAAGCACCAAGCACTGAGGGTTCAGGAGTGCAACCTTTGATTCAGGAAGGTGCACTCACAGGACTGGACACAGTCATATTTATATAAATGTGTGTGTGCTGCAAGGAAATAACCTTCCCCTGTGGCTTCCCCAAAAAGGCACTGCAAGAAAACCTTGTCCAATTTTCCCTGTGATTAGTCTTTATCTCCATGGATATTCAGAATGCTCTCAGGCTACCATGACATGCACAGAGATGAATTTTTCTCTAAGTGAACAAATATGTTGGCTTGGAGCTTCACCCACTGGGCTGCCCTGGTGTGACACAAAGCCCTGCGAGCTCCTTCATGAGCACAAGCTGTGTCACATGTCCCCAAAGCACTCACCTTACCACAGATGTCATTAATGGCCACATGGACAAAGATAGAAGCCTCTTCTATACCTTCCAGGTACACATGTCTGTAACCTGAAACAGAGTGAGCAGCACTGGCACAGAGGTGGAATAGGGGACAGGGGGAGCATCTGGAGAACTCCCTTTGGTAAACAGCAACAGAAATCAAGTAGGTATTTCCCAGCCCCTCCTCCCAAAAAGCATCCAGGCTGTGCATCCCCTTGCCACACCCAGGTACCTCAGTCACGCCACTTACAAACTTCACTGCCATTCCTTCTTGTCCCTTTGATTCTATAAAAAAAGCCATGTCCTGTTTTACCCAGGGTCTGTTATTGCTGCTGTCAAACCACGATTTAAACTTTACCACATTCTCTCCTGGGGACTAATGGTCCATTTTTAAGACTGCAAACATTTCATCCAAGGTCAGTTTATTGAGACTGGATGTTTGCTTTAAATCTTAAACACAAACTTTTTTCTTTACTTTGAAAGAAAAGAAAAATATACACAGAAGCTGTAACATGAAAGAAGACTGAACTGGAACCAGAAATGGGAAACTGTCAGAAAATGGCATTTAATAACCTGGATCCCATCATTAGAATCAGTAACTATGGTCTGTATTAAACTGTTAATAACAGTCATAAGACCAATCAAAACCAGTTTTCAAAAACTGGTGTGAAAAAATGGAGGAAAAAGCAATATGAGGTAATGGATTCTGTATGTTAAGCCATCCTGCTTAACAGAATTACACATTTTTTTAAAACTCTAGTCCCAAAATTCTAGAGTTAATTGAGTCTTCACCCCCATGTAAGTCAGTAGTGGACCAAGGCAGAGAACCCGAGGTCCAAACCCCAGTCTCTTGTTCTAACTAGGAACCTCTGCAGCAGACACTGCACACCCATTCATTTCTATTTACCCCAGAATAAAAGCCCCAGGCAGCTGCCCTGGGTTATCTCTTACCTGGCATCATACTGCTGAAGGCAATCGTCCTCTGCCCGATGAAATCCCGCCCGATGGGGTCGTGGTCCCACACCAGGAACCGGATCAGGGCAATCTCGGGCATGTGCACTGTGAACACCAGCGTTTCCTCCCACATGGGGTTAAAGCCTTGGAAAGAAGGGGGCAGCCCTTAGGGATTTCAGACACAAGGAGCAAGAAGAAGGCTGCCTGGTAAGCAATGACTGAACTGCAATGCCATTCTAGTTCTCCCAATAGATTGATCCTTGTTCTCAGAAAATCCAGCACTCCCACTCGATTCAGCAGGAGACACAACAGCACAAGAATTTACAGGGAACAGAGTTGGATCTTATCTCAGTTTGGCCCAGTTTTCAGCAGGGGTTTGGGCAACCTGACTTCCTTTTGCCCACAGCAAGCTCAAAACAGCCTTATCTCATACCCAGTGAGAAGACAAATGACTTGTTTTACACCAAGACCTTCAGCATATTTTACCAACTCAGTCAAACAATGCAAGATCCAAGTCTAATTAACATAAAAAATCCTGTCTCACCAAATCCTATCTCCTCGTATCCTTATGAACAAAACTTGCCTGAAAGAGGATGTTTCAGCCATTAAAAAAATCTAAACCCCAGATAATCTTACCATTGTCATCAACAACTCTGGTTTGCTCTTTGAAGCAATCAACAGGTAAGCCTATAACTTCTACTTCAACAAAGGGATCTATGATCTGAAAAACAGAAAGTAACAAATATTGAGAAGAAAGAGTGACAAAGATGAAATCCAAACACATTTTACAAGGTGAGCATTGTATGTCAATGTCTTAGCAATTACTGGTCCTGAGCCAGATATAATTGTTTATTATGCTGGTAAGATCTCTCAGTTTTTATCTTCTGAAGGCTCTGTTGACAATTGGAGAAAAAACATCAAACCATTGCTGTGGTGCTTAGAAGTGAAGAAAAACACCTAAAGACCTAGGATGGTAATGACCCAATTAACTCCTGACAGAAACCTGCAGGGTGTGGAATCCTCACCCTTAGCCCAGCCAATATGGAAATGAACTTTCTGCAGCACAGAAGAACATTCACTAATGGCCCAGTACCTCTCCTCTGTCTCCCAGCATGGAATCACGTGGTTTGGGGAGCTGTTGACCACTGATAATTCGTAGAACCAACTGTTTCTTCAATTGACCAGGCAGTGGGTCCTCAGAATTTGGATTAAAGACACCTGTAAGAATGGAAAGTCACATAATGTGAAAGAAATGCAACATGACTTTAGTTCTAGGCTCATTTACTTCTAACATCAGAAATACATTTTGAAACAAACTGTAACAAGGATCCACCCAGTATTCTCGTGCAGTGAGGGATCCCCTGGTTTTGCTCATTCTCCTTACCTTGACACATGCAGTTTGGTTTGAGGACATAGCCACAATTCCCATTGGCACTGAATTTGGCCCGGTTCAGTTGCAGCATTCTCCCCTCTGACTGGTAGTTCAGTGCAACTATTTAAAAAAAAATCAGATTTGACTTCTCAGATGCAAAAACTCAAATGTCTTATGAAAAAGAATTCTCGTATATAACATATATCACATCTTCAGGGAGAGAAGCTCTCTAAAAGAGCTGAACTCTGAGGCCCTCTTGCATTAGAGAAGTTCATTTATTTCCATTTATCACACATGTTTGAGGTAACCCAGGTAACAACAGAGAGAGCAACAGGGAGGACTCGTTGGCCAGTAAAGCTGGATGAGCAGGGAACTCGGTGTGTTCTAAGGGGTGATTCTGGAGCTCCTACTGACCCATCCCTCCCAAAACAGGCCCAGGCTGAGGCAGTGTCGTGCTGCTCACCGAGCTGGCAGCCAGCATTCCAGAAGGGCTGGGGGTTGTAGTTGCTGGAGTCCACGCGGTAGGAGGACGGGTAGATGCGGGACAGCTGGTGCTGGTTGAAGCGCAGGTACTGGGCTGGCTTCTGCTGCAGGATCTGGTGGGCTTTGGTTTCACTGAACGAGGAAACCTGCCAGCTGGAAGAGACTGGGGGCAAGAGAGGAGGAGCTTAGAGGTAATTCCTTTTTTATTTATTTAGTATGCAGATAAAGCTTTCCAAACTACATAGCACTAGTTCCTTTGAACTACCAGGTATCATTTGAGTATGTGCCACTCACAGGCAGCTGTGCTTTCCTTATAGTACAGCAAACCACTGAGCTATTGGAGCAGTTATGGTTGGCAAAATGAAGCTGAATACCATGAATGACCTGAATCTTCATCAAGAAGTCTTTTTTTAATAAGAAGATATGTAAGATTGTGAAACTTTCAATTTCTTTGTATAGCAATTATTTCCAGCAGACTTTTAGTTCAACCTACTTTCACTTTCAACATCATGGATGCCAACAGACTTTGTGTACTTCACCAGGTCAGACAGGGCCCTGGACAGCTTCATTGTCTTCTTCTGCCGGTTTATCCTAGAAAGAAAGGACTAATTAATTTCCCATTAATTAGTGGATAAATGTCATCTTTCATATTTAAAAATAAATCAGGGTAAAAAATACATGAGCTACTAAGAGCTCAAAATGCATAAAAGGTCTGCTGTGCTTTGCTGATTAGTCTGAACTGCACCAAGAGATTATTCTGATGCTGTTGTGTCTATCCATATACCAGGTTCCTCTACCCATACACCAGATGCCTGCAGCCTTCAACAAACTGGCATCTTGACCTCAAGCAAACCTATTTAGTTGGTGCAATTATGTAAGTTATCTTTTTTAGAAACAAAATTGTCCAATCTCTTGTTAACAAACCTGCTGCAATGCACAGAGCTCCTGGCTAAATTCCCTTGAGCGTCCGAGTCGTCTTCAGCCTCTTCCAGACTTGACGCCTTTTTCAATTTGCTTCCTTTTTTCTGTGCCAGAAGGAAATAAAACCATAATATCACAGCTGTGTGATCAGTGTTTGAGCAGCTGGATACATTTCTGCTTTGTTATGCCAATGAGTGTGTTACTTACAGAAAATGGGAAATGACAGCTTTTGTAACACTTGGTACTGCAGCAATGAGGAAACTCACCCAAGGTCTGAGCCTTGTTATAAAGGAAGCACAGACTCCCAGAAAAAAGGTGTAAATGAATTTCTGTTGTTTTTTTCCAGTTAGATCCAAATGAAATTTTGTGGTTTTCAGTTAGATCCAATGTATTTTTTTGTTTTTCATTTAGTCCCTGGATGTTTTCATACCTTCTCATAAATTGAGACTGGATGTTATGCCCAGTGCTAAGCAGTTCCCCAGGCTGTGTGTGCAGGAGCAGCCTGAGCCAGGTGCTGCAGACAAAGCAGGTGTGACATTCCTCCCCACTGTGAGCAAAGCAAAAGCCCCTCCAAGAACTCAGGGCCTGGGGCAGAGCTCACCTTGCGTTTGGAAAAGCTGCCCATCAGGGACCGGCTGGGCCTTTTGTTGGTGCCGAAATCCTCCCCAGACTCCACATCATCCTCGAGTTTGCTCTGAAGCAACCACAGGAAATAAAAAACAGCAGATCAAACTGAGTGCTGCACACAGAGGCCCTGAACAGCAGCAGAGGTGTGATGGGTTTTTAACACAGACCTTCTGGGTAACACCTCTGCTAAAGGACTCTTCAAGTCCTGGCCTTGTAGTGGCTCTTAAAAACTCCTGTCTGATACATCCTGTAAATCATTGGATTTCAAGTACATACAAATCTCATGCCATAGAATGCTCTGGGAAGCTGATTTTTAGTTCTTATCCCTGGTTTAGGTTTAATCCCTGGTTATTACACCTGCTTATTATTGTCAGATCTCCATTGCTTTTCATTTGCATGGAACAATCTTCTTAAGTTTTTTGTGGCTTATTACAAAGCCTAAAATGAAAATGCCTCAAATTCATGAAATGTAGTCTGTGGGCTGAGTACATTTTTATAAATTAGCATTAATATAAAATTAAAATACAAATGTAAATGTAGAGAACATAGACAGCCAAGGGAAAAAAAGCTCAACTTTCTTATGCACTTTCTATAATGGAAAACCAAAGTCTTTCTGTTGCAAAGCCCTTTCATGTGTACATTTCATGCTCCAATTGCTGTGTGAGCAAGAAAAAGTTTGGGTATCTGACAGTGAGTTCACCTGGCATCATCCTTAACTGCAGGAATTCAGCTATGAGGCTGAAGTCAGTAATACATGATGGATTCAGTAAACTAATAAAACACAAGTACAATAAAACATGCTCACCTTCTTACTATCAGATTTCAGCCCAGCCTTTCCTGATGATGGGAGAGTGGAAACTGTGAAATTGTTTGGATCTTCACAGTCACGGATTTTGGATTCTTTTATCAGCGAGTCGAGTTTTTTCTTTGCTATATTCTCCACTCTTTTCCTAATTGCAGATGCCTACAGAGAGAACAGCATCATTAAACCAGGTAGTGAGGAAAAAGGCCATTAAAAAAAGTAATTAAAACAGTTCCAATTAAAGCAAGACTGACCCTTAGCAGAGCTGTACAGATGTAATGTCTGTCACAAGCCAAGCATGTGCTAACACAGAAATAACTGTTCCTGAGATGAGCCCCAAACTGAACTGGACTGACATATGTTTAGTAAAATATCTGCTCTAGTCTGTCATGTTGGTCAATAAGCCATTTCTCATGGACATTTAATAGCAATGGATCCATGAGGGAACTGAGTCTGTGGCATTTCCCTCAGCCTCAGGGCTCATGGGCAGCACCATGTGCCATGGCAGGGCTGACCCTGCACTCCAAGAGGTGCAAGATCTACTGGGTGGGGCAAGAGTCACTTTAGAATCCTGATTTCAGCAGTTTTAGGGCAAAATGCAAGAGAACTGCTGTTCCCTCCTTCTGGTTACACCATGGCCCATGTGAGGAAGTGGGGGAAATATAAATAGGAAGCCAGAGTTTTCTTTTTCACTCACAATTTCAGGTCTTTTAGGGGGTGATAGATTGTGTTTCCTAAGTAGGCCTTAAGAGTTCCCAGTTACACTGATTTCCTGAGCTCTTAATTTGGTTTGGAAAACAAACCAGGTGTAGCAAATCTCAGATTTAAAGCATCAGGAAACCTTGCAGCAAAGTGAACTGTTAGTAACAAAGACAATGCTGTAAATTATTGAAAAGTGATATGCTAAAATGGAATAACTTCAAAAAACCCTAAAGACACTATTTTTCTCCTTTGGTAGTCTTATTCACAAAGAAGTTGTGAAGAAGAAGTTTCTCTTTTCGTTTTAGATGAAAAGGATCAAATCCATAATATAAAATGAGGCAGCAGCCTGAGGGGGAGAGGACTGAGGATGCAATTCTCTCACCAAGGCAATCTGGTTTATGTTATTAAAAGGTTTTGCTGTGTATTTATGTTGTTTCTGTAAGGTGCAAAGGCACTTGCCAGAAGATTAAAGTGACAAAAACACCCCAGCTTTTAGAAAGGATGAAGAAATAAGGGATTTTAAGCAAGCGGAGATTAAAATACTCTCCCTTTTTAACACCTCTCCACAGTAAAAATCTACTAAGCCCAGCATTCAGCAAAGGGATGCTCTGTAACAATGACCACAGTTTGATATAAATAGAATATTCTTGTTTCTTTTTCGCATTTGAGGGGAAGAACACTGTGATGACATGAAGAATCATGAGATATTGCTATTTAAAATTCCAAACTTGAAACACAACCACCAGAACTGGTGCTGTCTCATATGCCCTTTTGTCAAATCCACCCCCATGAAGGTTTAGAACCCAAAACACTCGTGGTGAATCCCAAAGGTCAGACCACATCCACATCCCAGAGAACTCACACAAGGTTTCTTCTCCCTGGGATGGCAAACCTTGGCATACATTTACATTCAACATAACTTACATCTCCATTCATTAGTTTACAGTCATCATCAATCTCATCAGCACTGTCCTCATCAGAAACTTCTCCTTCCTCTGCATCATCACTGATGTTGGCTGGAAGTTTCTTGCCCTAGAAAATAACACCATCACAAAGGCAGGTTAGCATGCAGCTCTTGCTATCACCTTTCAAAAAAATTAAGAATTATTCACAGCATGCAACCAGGTTCTTACTGATTGAGAAGAGATTTGTTCAGAATCTTCAGTACCAGGCTCTCAAAGGCTGCTTTTTGTAAAATGTAAGTGACAGCCAGGCAGAAATCACCATCACCACAAACAGAAAGAGGGACAGGATAAATGGAGCAGGTCATTACCTTGACCAGGATCTTTCCTTTAAGACTTGCTGGGGAAGGGAGCTTTGTGGAGTCATCATTGTGCACAGAAGAGAGATCCAGTTTGTCTCCCAGAATTTCTATAAGATACTGAGCCATCTTCTTCTGCTGGACAATACTGCAGTGGTTCTCAATGGACAGGATAACAGGGTACCTGGCAGAGGCAAAACCATCCCTAACTGCAAATTTAGCTTTTATAGCATGGACAGGGTCAGGGTTATTGCTGTCTGGGCATTCCTGTGCCAGGCACCACCAGTGACACTCCCTGTGGGCACGGGACTGATACCCCACTGCTCACTCCAAACTGAATGGCTGATTTTCTGACAGGCACAGGATAATTAAACTTCTGCAATCTGATTTGATGTCTTTTTTTATTTTTCAGAGCACACTTTTCACCCTCCTACACTACTCCTGACCTCCACTTCCTACCAGAGCCTCTAGCAAGCCATTCATTAGGAAAACCCTAACAGCCAGTGCCATCAGCTCTCCTCTCCAGCTCGTGCTTCAGCTCTTTTGTATTTGCACACATAAAAGTAAATAAAAGCTACAAGAACTGAAAAGATTCTCAAAGGGGCTTTGTCTTTACCTTCCCACTTTTCTAACCAGTGTCACACAAACAAGCCTGTAGACAAAGCCTCTGCTGCAGAGACAGTAGGTGTTATTTCTGGATTTAGTTTTATTGTTGTCATTTATTGTTGATTCCCCAGGCTGAGGCCAAGGGACAACAATGCCTGCTTGTTGGAAAGGCAAGATCTAGGCAAGATTTGTGAAACATCTACTCCAGTGTGGTTGCTGCCATGTAAAGCCACAGAGAGGATGAATTTCTGTTTAGAGATGCTGTATTTTTTAGGATGAGCACAAAAGCCAGTGCACAGTGCAGTTTTGTAGGGATGAATTATCAGAGATTCATTAATTAAAAACCAATTATATCCATCCTGACATCTGGCCCTCATTTGTTCCTCATCAGAAAAAATAAGGCTCTCGGCCAGCCAGTGTCTGCAGGATGAAACGTTCCCAGTTGATGACACAGTCCCAGTTAACATTTCTGCAAAGGTTTTCAGAACTGAACAGTTTTAGAAGCATTGTCATACATCCTGCTGGCCACCTTTCCTTTGGTTTATTTGCCATGTCTTCAGGCAGACTGAAAAATTTCAGGCTCTCAATAAGTTTACCTGGTCTGAAAATTTAGTGCAAGTTTAGCTCTATTCATAAAGGCAGATGGGCTGCTTTGGGGAAGCTACTGGAAAATGTTTACAGAGATAAATTAATTTATCTTAAAAAAATCCAAGAAAAAGATAGGTTGACTGTAAGGAAGAGGACAGTAAGGTATATGAAACTTCCCACGTATAATACTCTGATTTTCTGAGCAATGTACCTGCAGGGAACATCACCTCTTCCTCCTGCACACTCTGCCTTCTCCACAATTGGCCTATTGTCTCTTTGGATTCCTTTGCTGCCTGACTTGTTTCCTGTCCCTGGAGCACCCAAATGCAGCCTTGCAGCACCAGAGCACATCCAGTTAGATATGTGGTTAAACTGCCAGCCCTGGCAAAATGTGGTGTTCCTCTGGGTCTCCCACAAAGAGATAAAGCCAGCCCCACAATCCTGTACAGAATGCCCCTATTCAGCTTAGCCTTGCTATTTCTTTATGAAGGTTCCCCCCCACTAGAAAACAGCTCAGAATTCTGCCTGGAATTCTGTCCTGTGCAGGACCAGGTTGGATCTCCACTCACTGCCTGTACAAGGATGCCAGGGAACACTCCCCTGCATAGCCCTGACACCCAGAAGTTGGCAGACTGGATACATACTCGTTCTTGATAAAGGCGTATTTGTTGATAGTTTCAATCACATCTTTGAAGAGAATTTTGGAAGTCAAAGTGTATCCGTGGTGGACAATTGGTTCACCATCCGGCCCATCCCAGCAGTCAACTGTAGGACAGAAACAACACCACCCATCAGACAGGGAACCTCTGGGGCCAAACTGAGACCCTGCAGGTCCCTCCAGCCAAAGCAGGGCCCAGGTTCACCCCCACCCGCCATCTGTATCTCCCTCCTCACTGTGCTGAACATCCTTGGGCAGATCACCCTGGTCTTGACTTTCTGCTGTGACCAGGTGACTGATCCCACTGTTTGAGAAAGCTCCAAGCAAAACCCACTCCATTTAACCAGTGCTGAGGAGTATTGTGACAGGGCACTACTCCTAAAATCTCTGCCTTATTTCCATGCTCAAGAAAACTTGTCCATTATATCACAGTGTCATTTTGCTGTTCTTTATGAAGGGAAGACACCCGGACTTCTCCCTCTACACAACTGCCATGTCTTCTGCAGAAGTCAAGAGTGTTCCTTTACAGAGGAGACACAAAACTACAGAGCCTACTGATGATTCCTTTTGCCCTTTACCTTCCACACAGCGACAGCCAGACTGTAGCACCCAGGCATACATGTCCACCCGGGACTGGGACATCAGCTGATCTCCCATGAGGTAGGTGTTGTGTGAGGAGGTAATGAAATAGTGACTCAAAGGGTAGCTCATGTCCTGATTCACATGGTAGTGTTCGGGGTTGAATATGTCCCCTGATGGACTTCTCATGTAATTGGTGAAACCTGCAAATAAATAGTACTGTAAATAACACAGTTGTGTCCTTTTTGTTGCTGTAACCTTCCCATAACCAGCCTAAAAATGCATCCCTGTGTCCATCAACATATTTATGAACATGTAAGATACAGAAATAGCACCACTACACCCCAACTGTCACCATGACCAAGTGTGGTTATTGCTTTTCAAGAAATTTCTAGTTGTTTTGTGTGTTTCCCTGCTCTGCCTTTGCTTTTAGGTTTACAATTTGTGTTAAAAGATTCTGGACATTAAGTCACACGGCACATAAAACCCTCCAGAAATCTGCAGTCATATCCTGGTACTGCTCCTCAGTGAAGGGCTGTAAGACCTATGGTATTGTACTGCCTGGAGACAGTTTCTGGTGGCTCAACAGAGTTTGAGGCAAGGGAGACCCTCTCCTCTCCTTTCCTTTTCCTCTCCCTCCCCTCTTCTCTCCATGTGGAGGGGAGACCTGCAGCACTGCATTATTGTCACTTAGAGACTGATGTTCTCTCCAGACTTGACACCAAAATCATCCCCTGGACCATTTGTGTATTGCAATCCCCACTCCTGTTGAGAAGCAAAGTTTTAGCAAGTTATGCTTTTATCTTCTTGTGAAATTGCTGCTCTCAGACTTCTGTTTGTGCACCAATACACAGACTCTGTCACAATTCAGACTAACATTAAACACTGTCACTTCCATTTCAAGTAACCCCCACATTTTTTTTGTTCACCACTCAGGAAAGACTCAGATTCCCATTCCCACCCTGGCTTTGCTGGCAGTGATGATGCCTTTGTTCAGTAGATCTCTGCCTCCAGACTATTAATTCTCCTGACATTTCACTCATTCCATAAATAAAACAGTGCCCCTGTACAATCCTGCCAAACTTCTGAAGGTCTTAATGCACTTTCTCTGACTGTGACAAGGTAAAATGTCACCTCTCTGATAGTTCTTCCAGGCTATACATTTTGTGTTGATGAAAGTTTTATTAAAGGAAAAGAGCTGATAAACACAAATAGCAGCCAAAACTCTTTGAACAATCCACGAGGCCCAGGGTGAAAACAAAAGAGCAAGCAAGTGAGAGCAGCTACCATGGCAAAGGGGTAGAGCCCAAACACACAGCACTGCCACACTCGGGGGGGTTCATCAGCTCCTCTTTCTGCAAACCAATCAGCTGCTACAAGACTAATCCCACACAGCACTGCTGAAAAACCACTATTGTTTGCTTTAAGCACCTGTTAAAATATGATATCATGATTGTTATAGTGAGTCCACACCAACTGGATCCATCAGCCCTGGGATGGAGAGAGAGGAATGAATGAAGATCCAGTGTGTCCTGTGGATCTCCAGTTCACACCCTCAGTGGGATGGTGTTATCTGGATCAGCAGACAGAGGTAAGGGGGTTTTTGCAGGACTGTGAATGAGCCAACTGTCACAGGCCAGCCCAAGGTGCTTCATGACAAAACCCAGCACAGCTGAGGACACAAGGCAATACAGACCCATGAATGAATAGGAAAGGACAATGAAAACTGTACTATTATTTTACTACTGTTGAAGTGCTGCCAAGTGTGGGATGCTCTGTCTGGGCTGTACCAATCTGAGGAATAAACATGCAGCTCCAGCTTCCATGGCTGCTGCATCTCAGTCCCCTGGCAACACTAGATTTGTTTGCTGGAAGACAAGAGGGATCTACAACTACACACCAAAAGAGAATAACCTCTGTATGTGTGCACACACATGCACATACATGATGCACCTGCATGTACATGATGCATATGCAGAGACAGATCCCTGTATTTCAAGCTGCTCCTTTGCCAGCACCATCCCAGCAATGTGTCCTGTCAGCTCCTCATCACCTCTGCTTGGATGTTCACATCAACACAGCCCAGAAATCTCCTGCACTAATTAAACTATGGATTAGACCTGTTCTGTTCTGCTGCACTTCCAGCAGGATTCTGGAGTGGTTAAAGTCTTGAAGCTTTTTCCAGTTGTCTCCAATTGGCCTCATCTGCTCCCTCCTAACCAAGAGATCTGCAGCAGACACCAGTAGAATGTCACCATGTGAGATTCTCTCTTAGCCTAATCCATAAACTCACAACTGGTTTAGCATCTGTTCTCAGGCAAACCAACTGCATAAATTTTTAATTTTTTTTTTCAAGAACACTTAAAATGGTTTGAAAAGCCTAGTCTTACTTTCTTAGCTATCAGGAAGGCAAGATAACAAACTTGATTATTCATTATGTGACTGCAACTGACTGTAAAGACCAGAACATAAAAATATGAATCTGTCAACTCTTCACTCACTGCCATTAGCATAAGCTTTAAATTTAATTGAACAGTAGTGGAAGTAGAACAGACCTGAATCCATCCTAAGCAACAATCATTCCTTAAAAAAACCCCACCTTATACACCATACCAGAAACTACCCATTTATCCATGTAGGAAACCAAACAACTTCTATTTTGCCACTCTGCAGGATGACAACACACCCACAGAAATGGGCAACCACAGAAATTTTCCAAAGGTCCCAGAACTTTTGCACAGAATCTAATGTCTGAGGAATCAATAAGATCTTGCAGAAGATTTACTATGTGGGGGAAAGGATTTACAGTCAGCCTCCAAAATAACAGCTCCCATGTTGTACATGATGGTACAACATGGGTCTATTCACAGTGAAGGTTTTAGCAGGCAGGAAGGCATGACCCCCACAGATTTCATCTATCATCCCACTTCACATGTTTACTCTGGAGCACATCACTCCTCTTATTAACACTTTATGGATTTCCAAAAATACCTGCAGGAATGATGCAATTAAATTCTACTGCCTTTTCCAAAGGCACAAATAAAGACACATCCAGCTCCAGCTGACCCTCAGTGACTGCTGCTTCATCCCATGTCCCTGTAAAAACTCTTCCAAAGAGATCCAGTTTCCCTTTAGATTCCTCAACAAACAACAGATACTGAAAACCCCAAAAGACTGGAAGAACACTCTGTACAACAGAACAAAAGGCTCTGACTATATGTTATGCAAGCAAAATCAATATTCTCGTGAGCATTGAAACAGTTGCCTTTTCCCTACAAAAGCTGCACCACGAGCTTACCATCAATCCCCAGAGCTCCCTCCTTCTTGTTCTCCAGGCACGGCTCAAACTTGCTGATGATCTCCAGGCAATGCTCTTTAGTCACATTTGTCATCTGGAACAGCAGCAAAAATGATGTGTTAACTATTAATCAGAGCCTCTCTCAGCCCTTTCCTCTGCATACAGTTCAACAACTGGGCAGATTACCCGTGGTGGGACCCAGGATTTCCAGTTCCCAGTGGGATTCTCACTCCTGTCAATCAGTGTCAGGTCGGATCAGAAGGGCAGAGCTTTGTGAACAGTTCTGTGCTATTGGCAGCTGCCTGACCACAGAGTTCTGCTTTGTAGGTCAGACCTGTTATTAGGCACCACAGAGCATCCAAACACAACAAGCTTTGTCACAAACCAATGGGATTTCTTCTCTGGTAGGATTAAAGGATTAGCTTGCATTATCAAAGGTTTTTTTACTTTAAAATAAAACAAGAAAATGGCTCATCTTTATGCAGCAGACAGAAAAATCTGTTACTAGCAGGGAAACAGAGATTCAGGACGTAATGTTGTCAGGGAATCTTGCTAACTTCAATGTTCCTTTGCATTCTCAACTGAAAAAGAAAAGAGTAAACTATGGAATATATGTCTGGGAATGTCTGGAAATGTTGTAATTTATAAAAAAAAGGCCCTTTATGTTGAGCTGTAGCTTTTTTTACCTTTGCAATGTTTTCATAATTCAATTTTAACACAATTAATATTCCTGCTATTTACTGTTGATTTATCCTCTATTACCTGTGCTATTATTTCACATTCCTGTCCTCAGTGGTCCAGCAAATCCTTTCTATGAGATGCTGTCCATGACATGGAAACACAGCCCTTGGCACCAGAGGGGGCTGCAATGAAGTGACCACGTTGGTGATTGTTTTGGCAATGTGGAATCTTTGCTTAGGGGGAAATGAAAGCACCAGCACATCTGCTACCAGATCAGTGCCTTTTCTGGGGGTGATTTAAAGCCTAATAAATAAAAGTAGAAGAGGAGGAATTAAAAACACTCTAACTCTGTATTTGAACATACATGGTATGTTTGCTGGGTTCAAAAGATCTTCTGCTCTGAAGAAACAGGCTTTTCTAGTACAGAATGAACATGTTTTCCCTGTACATGTAGTGTGAGAAAGGCAAGGGAGAGAAGCCCCACAGGCAGGAGTTGTCCATGTCAGTAATTAGCTGAGCTGATTTGTGTCCTGTGGCAAGTGTTCATTTTCCTCTCACCATCTGGAGGATCAATTGACCAGTGAAATGGAAACACACCCCACTTATCTAAGAAGATAACTGCCAGAGAGATGGCTTTTTTATTCCCTCATTTCTTAGACAGTGTTTGGAACTGATGGGCATTTATGACCCACAGGCATGCAGCTTCAGAAGAGATCATGGATGGGAAAAGGCAACCAGGAGTCAATGCATTTGTTCCTGCAGCACTGGAGTTAAAGCACTCAGAGACAACTTCTTATGCATTGCAATGTAATTCAAAAAACTTTCCCATACATTAATCATTCTCTCAACATTTTCTCTTGGAAAACACAATCTTCCACTTCACAACCTGAGATAGTGTGACAAAGTCATTCAGTGTTTCATTGTGGACTGTGCACTAAATCCCAAGCAGAGCCACGAACACCAGCCCTGCTCCAGGATGCTGAATACTGGGAACAGACAGATGCTGATGGAATTTTTTGAAGAGAATACATGAAAAAAGAAACTCTAGAGACTATATTTAGGGGCACAACAAAAGAGCCTACAGGGAAAAAAAAAAGGTAGTGAGAGCAAGAAGATTCAAGAAATAGTCATGCCAGCCTACAAAATGAAAATCAAGAGACATTTAACTGTATTTTTCCACATGCATAACATCGAGGTCCCCTCCCTGTCTAAAAGGCAAAGCATTCCCAATGCCAAAGGGGAAGACAGGCACACTGGAATTCTCCTCCTGCCTTGGGCCCACCTTCTGCTCAGTCTCCAGGAAGCGTTTGAGGTCATCTGTGTCCAGGTAGTCCTTGTGGTTGCTGTAGGTGAGCATGAGCAGGTACAGATCCCGGCGTGTGGACATCATCTTGTAGAAGGCACAGAACTCCTCAAAGTCCAGCGTGCCCTGGTTGTCATCTGTGTCAGCCTCCTGCACACACAGCAAGAAGACAATGAGAGACCCAGCTGGCTGAACCACCTTCACACAAACAAACCAACCCCTGTGTGGGAATAAACCACTGAAATGAGCTGCAGGTTGGTGCTGCCTGACATGGTTACTCCCCACATGGCCTGCCTACAACAGGCTGGTCCTTGGCATAGGGATGCTTTGCTCAGCTTTTCCTTCATACATTAGTGCAGGAGCCAAGAAACAACCTCTGAGGTCTTTACTGTTCCACAGGGAACCCCACTGAAGGATTTCTTCTCTCTGTGCCCTGCAACACAGCCCACAATATGCACATGTATGACAGAATGAATATCTGTGTCTTCTTGAGAAGACTGCTGGAACCCAAGGCATCTTGAAATTAATTTTATATGCAGGATTTGAGAGGATATCTGTTAAATCCATGGCCACAAATTAATAATATCTGGAGGAATACTAATTTTGCAAGTAAAGAAAAAATCATCAGGGATTTCACGTTAAGGCTTCCTGGTCCCTGGAGAGATTTTGTGATGACAAAAGCTACACATCTCTATTGTTCAGCTGCCCACTAAATTGGGTCAAGGTCAGCAGAGTGAAATGTGAAACAAACAGCTCTTAGCAGTGAAAATATGAGAAATCCAGAAGATTTCATGCTGGGTATTTTATTATTGTAGGATATTAGATACCTTACTGGATAACATTTATTACAGAGAATGTAATCAGAGGAGGAAAGGTGACTGAGTTTCGGATCAAAAAGTATAGCAAAAAAGCAATCTTGGTACTGTGTGTCTTCATGTTATGTAACACCAGGAGGTACCTGGTGTATGGCCTTTTTCTGTGCATAACAATTTATCTGTGACGTGGTTCAATTTACCAAATGGACTGTGTAGGATCTCTCAGCAGAGTGGAAACAACCCAGCTGCTGAAATATTTGCAATCTTTCCTAGTGAGTTTCATGTTAAATCCTTGTTCTTTCAGAAAAAAGCAAACACAAATGTTTTCATTTCTTACCTTAAACATTTGCTTGACTTTCTGCCGGGGCAGGTTCACATTCAGTTTGTGCATTAGCTGGAGCACTTCACTGATACTCAGACTGCCATCACCATTTTTATCTGCCTCATCAAAGGTCTGCTTCAACCACATTGAACAGGGGTTAAGGAACAGCATGGAATGTTGAGGGCTATTACTGAACTTTATATATATATACTGTAAATGACATTGGGAATGAAAGAAAGTTCACGATAATATTTAACTCTACTCCTGTGAGTTCAGTAACAGTTTCCAGACTTGCTGTGCTCTGTACCCATCGTACAGCACAGCAGAACAAACTCCTGAATCAGTCTCAGTGTTACATCCCATTTTGTCCCATATAACCAAATGAAATGGAGATGAAAGAATATACCTGTATGTTTTTCAGTCCACTCCAGTCATTCATCTCCAAATCTTGCCCAGAACAATCCTCTTCAAGGACTTCTCTGTCTCTGGAAGCAGGGAATACAGTGGGAACTGCTTTGCACCTTTGAGCCTAGTGCTTACTTGCAGCAAAACAAATGCTGTGAGGAATCCCAGTGCTATCAAGAGCTCTCCACTCCCGGGAAATGCCCCAGGCAGTACAGGAAGGATATTGGTCTCTGGTCCTCTGGCGTTTGGACAGGCTGTCCTCGTCACTGATCCCTGCCATGAGGTACTTCAGCCCTGTGATCCAGGTCCGGGCCTCCTCTGCACTGGAAGACACCAGGTCCAGGGATTCCATGTGGTCCCCATAGTAGATGCTGAAGCAGCAGTTGGGATCAAAGCTGCCATCAGCATAGCGCTGGAAGATCTCCGACTGCTTCCCCTCACACACCTCCTGGATGGAGTCGATGGAAACTGCAATGACAAAAGCATGCAGCTCACTAAGGGCTGTGTGCATGGCCTGGGCCACACAGGGTGCTTCATCCTGCAGAGAAATCCCAAAAAGGGCCCAAAACTCACACTGAACAGGCCCAGATTCACACAGGGGTTGCCTTAACCTCCTTTATAACACACCACAGCCCAGCTGACAACAGCAGCTGAACCTCCAGAAACCACTCCTCATAAAATCATTTGCTGCCCTTTCAATTCAGGTGCAACACCCTCCTTGACCACCTGCCAGTGATCCACTTCCAGCTTCCAAATCCTTCATGCTTGCTGTTCTGCCAAGAGGGCAAGGCCCCAGGAGGGATGAGAGGGGTGGTTCTGTGGCTGACACTCACTTTTGGCTTTCTCATTCTTCCGAGAGGGTCTCCAGCGGATACACGACCTGTGCTCATCCAGGTAATAGAAACGGACCAGCCCTTTGGATCCCCCACGGAGTTTGATCATTTGGGTGCCAGCTTGCATGGAGCTCATACATCTTTCCACTGAGGAGAGAAGTGAAGTGATAGCACTAAGTTAGACTTTGCTCCCTTTAGAATTGCCTTTACAGGAAGAAAACACATCAGACAGCAGCAAAACTAAGAGTGTAAGTCAAAGGACAACATTTCCTGTTACTGTTTCATGTAAGAGGTCAGGTTATATGATCAAAAAGGGAGCAAGATTCTTGGCAACTGTAGATTTACCTGTAATTGTGAAAGTTCTCCCTCCCATATTAAATGATATGGAATGTCCATATGTTGGAGCCAGCACGAGGTACATGCCCTACCCAAGACCATCTCAAATGCCTGATCTGAGCTCCCACAACATGTAAGCCTTGTGCTGGACACAGTATGAAATTTCACCTGGAAACTGGAATCCTTGGCCAGCAAGGTCCCATTGCTCCTCTGGATTAAGTCACTGATCCCACAGATTTGCTTCTGGATGCAGCAGCAAGAACCTGACAGATTTTTCTTCTTCCATATCGCTCAGACCCACTCTGTCCTGGCAGGAGGCCTTTCACCTGTGCTGTACTTTGGACATTAAAACCTTGTCATTCCTGGGGGTTTGGCAGCATCACAGACAGCTGCAGTGGCCTTCAAAGCCACCAGGGCTGCAGAAGGTCCCCCAGAGGGCTCTGCTCTGCTCTGCCCTGGCAGGGATCCTGCCCTTTCCTTGGGAAGTGCTGCAGAGCTGAGGTTCCTGCCTGCAGAGCCCCTGGGAGCGAGGCTGGGGCTCAGCCAAGGCTGAGGGTTTGTTCTGCAATCCAGCTGCTGCAAGGACTGAGCTCCACGGCTTTAATGCCAGCTGTGAGCGACTGGCTCACTCCCAGAATAAATGCAGACTCACATTTTCTGCCAACTCTCCCATTTATTTCCCATAATGACAGAGCAGAGCCTGCGACCTGATTTTCCTGTGGCTTTTCTGCCTGATCAGTTTAAGTAAAATTAAAACTATTACCGTGTCAAATGTATTTATAGATTTTTTTTTTTCAGACTTAGAGATGGGAAGTGCAAATTACTACTGAGGTTCTGGAAGGAAGAATGAAAACTAATACATGTAATACACATTCTAGTGAGTCCAGATTTATAAACAAAGGAGATTCTGAGTTCAGCTCTCTTTTATCAATCTTTTGTCATCAAGATTAGAGATGAAACAGTGTCCAAATGAAACCACTCATTCCATGTATTCCAAAATGCATCAAAACCAGCACAATTCTTTGGGGTGATTCAAATCTACCTCTCAGGAAAAAGCAAAAGCACCCAAGAGAAGCAAAGTAGGGTAAAAAAAATGGGAAAAAGCATTGACATTCCTGAGCTTGAGAGCTCATGTTCAGATAAAGTCAATTTACTCTGGGAAAGAAGGTTCAACATTCTGAATTAAAAGCAGTTCACTCTAACAAAAGAAAATTTAAATTTAGAGCCACAATTCTCTATATTATTCATGTTAATAAAATCTTTATGGAGAGAAGGTGTAGAATTAAGATAATCCCTCATGTAGCATTGTATTTCTTGTTCTTTCTGATCCCTTGGCTTCAATCAGAGCTGCCCCCAGACAAACCAATGTGATCAGCAGGAATTAGTCATAAAGCAAGTGCTGGGCCAGAAACATCCCAGGAATTCACTGCGACATCAGACCCAAACTTGGCCCAACCCTCTCCCAGACACTTCAATGTTTTCAACACCTGCTTTCCTTCCAATTCAGGAGAAGACAGATATTTCTCAAATTTACTGAGATAATAATTATGACAAACTTAAACTTATTTTAATTTCACAAGGTTTATAGGGAAACCTTTGAGGTGTTCACTGGAACAGCCAGACAAGGACCAGGAGGTTGAGATGGAGCAGGGAAACAGAGCATCTCCACCTCCCTGTCTGAAGGACTGAAAGTTCAGAGCAGAAAAAAAAAAAAAAATCCTAGTGGTGCTTATATCAAACAGAAAATCACCTCTTTTTTCTCTGAAATCCTTTCCAGCATGTCAATGAGAAGAGCACACTGCTGAGAACACAAGCAGAATTGCTTCTCCTTACCATTGTTCGGATTCCTTCTGTAAGGATTCATTTCTATACTTCAAATAAAAATCCCCCAGTCTTGCAATGAATCCTTTTTTTGGAAGAAATGGCTCCTAACTATCTTTAATTAAGGCTCAATTAAGGCTTCTCTGTTTTGCACTTCATTAGTACCTTTTTTTTTTTTCAGAATTCAGCTTATGTTCAGTTCTCTTCTAATGAGTTGCCTCAATTTGCATCTGGACAAAACAGCCGTGGAGAGAAGATGGATCTCTGTGCTGCAGCAAAGAGCACTGTCAGAGCAGAGCAGGGAACAGAGACATGGAACACCCAGTCCCACCCGGGACTGATGCAGCACAAACAAGCACAGCGATTTCTCATCCTTCTTAGAAACATCTATAGATACCACACAAAGTTTTAAACAACAAAGAACAGAACTACACAAACCACAAATCCCTGCAGTTTGTCCTGAAACAAGGTGGGGGAGAGAGACCAATTTCACACCCATTGTTAGAAACATGTTCCAATGTCTGCAGACTCATTATTTATGGTTCAGTAGCATTATTGTCTTTTAGGAGTTTCTGAGTTTGATGTAAATGTGTGAAGGAGTGGGAGTATTTTAGCATGTGGGGATGAAAAGAAGTTAGAAGGATTGAGTCATTGAGTATATTTATACACGGACCAGCTTTGTCAAAAGAGTCACGTCCCAGGTTCGAGGCAGCCCCGGGTTGTGTTGACACCTTTGCCCCAGGCACAGTGAGCAGGGAGCATCAAACACCTCTGGGAGTCCTGCCCCAGGAACAGATCCTGGGGGAATGAATCCTGACTGTGTGCCTCACAGCAACCACCCTCCTAAATAACAGAAGGAGGGCAAAGCAGATTTGAGAGGCTTATTTCTCTCCAGGGCCTCCAGAAGATGCAGCAGAGAAGTCCCTCCAGCACACGTGCACTAGAAGGGCAAGTTGTCCCCTTAAAATATCACCAAACCAAAACAGCTCTCCCACACACAAACAGAGGACTCCCACACTTGTCACACATTCAGCACTGCAAATCCATTGAAGAGATAATAATTACCCCAATTTTTAGAAGTCTCACTGGAAATGGCTTTGTGGCTCTAAGCGGCTCATCAATATGTAAACCCAAGGGCTAACTGGTTCCAACTGTTCCTGCCAGGGAACATCAGCTTCAGTTTAGCCAGGAGGCATCAAATATTAATCAATTTAAAGATAATAATATAAATAAATATATGTTATATATATAATATATCCAGTACAGTGTGTTGGGAATCGTGCCCAGCTGAAGAGCCAGGAAGATGTTCAGACAGCTCTGCAGGTGACCTGTCTGTGCTGTTCATGGCCCAGGTCCACCAGGCTGACTCGCATCTTTATCCTGCATCCAGTTAAAAACCAGACCACATCCAACCTCATTCATCTTCCTTTCTTACATTTTGCATCCCTTCAGCCTTGTGAGCAGGTCCCTCTCACCTTTCAAACAAACCATCTTATTCCTAGCATGAGAACTTTCTCCCCCTTATTGGCTCTCACTGGCTCAGGCCTCACTGAATTCCAGGCCTCTCTACTATTGTGTTCATTGGCAAAAATAATCTGGAAGTGTCTCTGGAAAAGAAAATTTCTGTATAATTCTGCCAGCAATGGTTGGGACAGCGTTCACTGTGTACAAGAGATAATGGAAGACTGAATCCATCCCTAAAGCACACAATCCCTAATAAATGAGATGCTAATGGGAGAAGAGATGCTCTTAATCCTGTGGAAATTAGGGTGCTTAATTGAAGGGCAGGCTGTCAGCTCTCCATCCCTCAGTTCAGACTCCAGGGGCCATCTGGATCCAGGGAGGAGCAGAAGCAGAGTAGGATGGTGTTTCTCAACCTCTGCTAAAATTCCCAGGAGTTTCTAAGCTATCCATACCTCCACTTCCTCATTAAAAACACTCTGTGATTGGTGCAGCTGACACACAAGAGAGACAAAAAGGTTCTCCAAGGGAATGGGTGGTTCTGGTCAAGGCTGCTCAGATTTCCTCACTGCACATGCACGAGTGGCTCAAGAACACTGGTATTAAAGTGCTTTTACAAGAACAGGAAACCTCTCCAGCCATCCCCAACTACCTTTGCTGGGCTTATTCCTATTTAAAAGAAAAGCTGCCATGAGGGGACCCTCATGGGACCCTTCTTAGAGAGCCAGTGAAGCTTGAGAATTTTGTACATCAGTACTCAGAAAACAACCTCCCAGGTCCCACTGACCTGCTGGGGGAGAAGATACAGCAGAGATACTTCTAAACACTCATTTTAGAAACTCTAAACTACAAATACTGCATGAAAAATCAAAAAGTTAAGAGATGGACAAACCCTGGCAGAGAGCAAACCTAACCGTGGGTAAGGAGAGAGAGAGAGATTCTATGCAACAGAAAGGTCTGCACATGTCAAAATACACAACTTTTCTTCAGCTTTTCCTGAAGAACATACAGAAATCAGTAAAGGAATTCTAAGTGAGGGGTTGTTGAAGAACTGCACCACCAACCATGCAACACAACATGGACTAGGGCTGTCCCAAGCTCTTCCTTCTTCTCCACTCCCCCACTCTGCTGCTGGACAAAGGTGTCACTAAAGCAGATTCAACCACGAAAGCTTTTAAGATGCTCACTGAAGTGCCCAGGGCTCTGCCTGCATCTTACCAAAGTGGCCGATTTTCCACCTCGGGGAAGCCACGATGCTGCCACCAACCCAGAAAAAGTCTTCAGCCAGACGGGCCACCGAGAACTTATTTCGGAGCAAGGGAGACCTTGAGACATCCATCTCTGAGAGGAGCTGACAACAAGCACTGGCAGCCTTAGGAGGTATCAAGATTCTGTAGCACACATTTTCCATGTAATAGCACAAAAGTAGTATCAGGGAAAAAACAAAGTAGCAGGTGATTTCCAAAATCCAGTGGTATTGTTCAGGTTGATACAGAACAGTTTTGCAGTAAATTTAGGCCTCCTTCATGGTCCTGATTTACAACATTAAAATCCCAACCAGCTCCTTTTTCTTCTGAGTGATGTACCTATGTGTCTGCTTTGGAGGACTGGGTGGGTTTCAGCTCAGGATTTTAAAGAAGACACATGATGGACACAGGCAGGGCTGTGAGGCAATTTGGCATGTAGACAAATCCATTTCTGGACAGCAAGGCCTCCTGCTGACATTCTTTTTCCTCCTGCTGATATATTCCTTTTCCTCCTGCTGATATTTTTTCCTCTGGTACTTTACCAGCTGCATCCATCCAGACATTACAGTTGTTGTCTCCTCCAGATTACTTCCTCCTCCTGACAGCAATTCCTACACAGAGATAACCCTTTTCTTTCTTTGTTTACCAACAGCTTTGCAAGTTCCACTCTTGCTGAGTGTCTACCTTCTCTTCAGATCCAGCCAACAACAACCATTGCAGTAAATAAGAGTAAAGTTAAGAGCACAATCCATTCCCCTCTCTGCCCTCCCGAGCCACCCTTGCCTTTCACTCGGAATCTCTCCAGGTGCATAAGCTCTTCAGTCTCTTTCCAGGTCTGGAAGAAAAAGAACAATCACATCTTCTTCTCTTCACGGTATTGTTGTATCAGTCTTCTTTTCTCTGAAGGTTCTCCTCAGTGTTTTAGTGGACATATCTGACAAAAGAGAGCACATTTCTCTCTGGGCAGTAAAAACTGGCTACGATGGAAACACAGCAACACATGTTTGCTTCAAATCCTAAATCCATCATACGCACTAATCCTAAAGCCGTGCTCCTGCCGTATCCAGTCAGGGGATTTAGGTGACACGTTACAGCTGTAGGAAAAAAAAGGTTTGAAAAAGTGCCCCCTTCTTCTTTTTGTTGCTCTTCTCCTCCTTCTCTTTCTCCACCTAGGTTAGAGGCATCTTTCTGTCTCAAAACCTGTTCAGGAATGTCTTTGCAAGCTGACACACCCCATAGCAGATGCTGCTTAGGGCACAGCCAGGCAGCTCCACTGTCAGAACAACTGCTGTAACAGAACCAGGAGCACTGAGGGGCTCCAAAACTGACAGAGAAAAACAGGCAAGAATTAATTTTTAAAAAGCATTAAGTCACTACCTCATTCCATTGAAATGAATCCATTAAACTGCGAATACAGAAATCTGTCATTCGGGTTATCACAACCTCTTAAGCTACATTAAGTTTTAAGTACAATAGACAATCGCTCTTGCCATCTGGGATCTGTACAAGAAGCCTCATCCTCTTCTACCCTGATGAGCTGAACACAAATTGCCCGTTTAAAAACACATTCATTAAGTGCTTCCTACTCCTCCTTTCAGAGTTTGAAAAAGCTTTAGAGGAGTTAATTCTAGAGATGATTCACTCTCAATTAGAAGTTGTTTGTTTCGCCACCTATGCCCAGAGTTCTTATATTGGGTTGGACTCTGAGTTTCACCATGGATTAATTCCAAACTAACACCCAATTGGGTCTGCACCACGGGTCAGCCGGGCCAGTAATGCCATGCACACTCCTGCCACTATTTATTCAAACACTTCAGTCACAGACTGCCATCCTCCTAAGGCAGCTTTCAAGAATAATTTAGTGAGATGGCTGCAAATCAGGGGAAGAGCCTGTTAAACGCTCACCAGCACGTATCCATGCCACAGAAAAGTGCCGCCCCGAGGGGAGGAACCCGGGAAGCTTTGTCCTAAAGATCCCGGTTCTTTCGCAGGTGAAACAGGGGCCAGAACAAGAGCTGAGACCTGTGAGCTCCATTACCTGCTCTGTCTCGTGCTGCCCTGAATTTCCTAAATAAATCCATACACTTCTTTATGTAATGCCCATGCTATGGAAGTAACATCTGAGACGGGGACAATGATATTGTTGTACCTCACAAGGGAGGAGAGATAACTAAGCTTTGAGCCCCTCAATTATATGGAGACAGAGCTCAGGCAAACTTTTGCATAAACCAAGAATATTGTGGTTGTTTAGCTCCATTTTTTACCTCCTGCAGCACTCATCAGGATTCCTTGCAGTCCTCCAGGCTGCCCATGCCACAAAATCTCAGCAGCTGGCACGCTCTGTGCTCGGCAGCTACAGATCCTCCCTGCAAAACTCAAATATTCATTCTGCCAGGACATCCTAGAGCCTGCATTAACCATTCATGTGTCATCCACCTGGGGACAAGGGGAAGGGAGAAGGAGCGAAATGTAACTCCCATTGCAGCACTGGCCAAGATATTAATTTACAGATTGGAATTAGAATTCTGCACAAGCAGGACTTTGAGTGTGGGTTTGGTTTTATTCCAGTACAGAGAAATGCCAGTGATTTGTAGCACCAGAAAACAAGAACTATTTCAATATTCAGGTTAAAATTGAGTTTGCAATCCAAAGGCCAGCCAGAGGAGGTTAATTTAAATCCTTTTAGTTGACACAATCAATCAATCAATCCTTCAAGCCTCCTAAACAAATGATCATGTAAACAGAGAAAAATAAAATCTTTCGGACAGCTCTTCTGCTTATTGATTCTGATGGATACTGGACAACAGCGTGGAAAAGCCATGAGAAACAGCAAAGGGTTAAATGGGACACAATCCCTCTCCCAACTCTTAAGCACACTGAGCTGAGGACTTAGGATCTAAGCTACTGAAATGGGTTTCTATTCTTGCCTCACTTGACATCCTCAGAAAAATCTTGCTCACCTGACACAACATGGAGATTAAAGACTTCCTTCCACAGCGCTTCAGGAACTTATTATTGTCTGAGTGTAACAAAGGCTTTTCGTGCCATAAGAAAAGATTTGAAAGCCAGCAACGCCTGAGTCTGCAGGCTGGCCTGTGGCTCAGCTAAAAATGGAACTCAGAACACTTGAACAATGATGGAATGTCAAAGTCTTGCAAAAGAAGACATTTGCCAGAGGAGCCAGACGCCAACCCACAGGCTGAGCATCTTGCAGAGAAGACACAGGAGCACAACATACATATGGTTTGGAAGATGGAGAAATGGGAGAAGATGGAGATCCTCCTGAGACAAACAGGTTTATCGTTAATGCAATCCACCAGGAGGGAGGGATTCCTTTCCAACAGCATGCTTCATTGCTGAGGGATGGGAAAAGTGCTAACAGTTATGTAATACTAAGGGAAACAGCTGCAGCCCTCAAAGTAGAGAAACCAAAACTAAAAATTTCAGTATACTGATCGCCAGAGACATTAAATATTACAGAGCTGAGAGTGTATTTGACCTGTAAATCCACACAGATTAGACCTGTAACTTCCCAGCCATGCACTCCCTTTACCCTTGCATGGACACACTACAGACCCAGTTCAACAGATTAACAAACTGACCTCGTCACAAGAGGTTGCTCTGAAATACTGAGCCACTCCTGGCAGCTGTTAGTGACACAGGTATGAACAGTAACAGAGGTATGGTGACACACGTATGGACTGTAACACAGGTTTCCCTATTTCCCATCCAGGGAAATCTTACTCCTAATGGCTGTAATAAAAACCCAAAATAATTGCCAACCCACAGCCGGAGTCATCAAGTGCAAGGCAGAAACAGAAGGTTTCAGTGCCATCTGGCACACGGCCATTTATCTGCACACTCTCCCTCTCACTGTTACCATCCCCAGTGCCAGAGCACCCGCTGGGCCACAACCTCGTCCCAACTGTCCATAAGCTGCCTTTTCCCTAATTCTAACAGACCTCCACTCCTCTGACCTCTGACACAGACACAGGCAGAGCTGCAGGCTATTCCCAGCCATCTGGACAGCACCTCTAAGCACAGTAATCCACCCTCCAGATCGGAGCTGCACATCTTGCCCATGGCAAGTGGAATCCAGGTTATTCTGTAGCTTCTGGGCCTCACCCACCGTGCTCCAAAGCTCAATATTTGTGCACTGGCTCGGAATATGCTCCTCGAGGCACTCAGTTTGACTGAAATATATCTGTCTTCAGTGCCAATCAATTTTACAGGGATAGTTCCACTGGGAGAAGCAGCAGTGGCTGTGACACCCATGTCCTGGCGCATCCTTTCCATACTGGAATTCTCAGTGAGACAGCTCTTTTAGGCAACCACAGCCATGAACGTTCCCAGGCCTTCCCAAAGCTGTTTAATAAGTTGCATTATTAAAATGAACCAGTTGTGAAATCCCTTAAATTACTTTATTCACTTGAAGGAATATTTGTGGAACTGGGAGCCATTAGAAACAACAGTACTAACATAATGTCAACAATTACTCTGCCTTCTGCCATGATATTTAGTTCTCTTGGGCTCATCTGGAAAAGAATGATGCGATTATTTTAATTAAGTGAGAACAGGCTTTGTGTTTTGAGCTGTTGAACTCTTCTCCTTGCAAAGCTGTAATAATGAAATTTTGTTGATTGCAGAAAAAAGTCAGCATAAAATAAAGATTTAAAGACCATAACTATTGCACTAAGGTCACCTTGTCTCCAACCTCTGGCTTGGGTAAGAAAATGTCCCTACACACTTAATTGAAGTAAGATCATAAACTCTTTACATTAAAGATCTTTCAGCACTTGACCATCTGTTCAGTGACTGGGGCCATGAATGCAGAGAGGGAGATTAGGGCAGGTTGGGAGGGAAAAAAATCCATCATTATGGTTGCACTCCTTCTAGGAAAACAGCTCTAAGAATGCAAGAATTCGAGGAAAATGGGTACAGGAGAACAAGGTAGATGAAAGACGTTCAGAAAAGACACCTGATACTGAAATGTATCACCATAAATTGATTTTAACTCAGACATTTTTCTCCTGTATTTGGGGTGAAGTTTAATATATTCTATCTGTAAAAATGCAGAACTCTTCTAGACCTTCCTTTTGTGCCATGTACTTTTTAAACAGGTGACAGACTCTTCTTGAAATATATACCAGTTTCATGAAAGATGGAGAAAAAGGAGCTGCGATGGCTCTAGGAATAACCCAATCTGCCTTCACTCAGCTTCTGTGGCATCCAAGAGACAGCCTCATGAGGCTCTACTGTAAGTTTTCCCTTCAAAAATATATCACTCCACAGAACCCAGCATCTGTAAATCTTAGAAATCAATGGCAGGTCCTTTTGTAAGCTTGAAAGATGACCATAATTGTGGTTTTCTTCAAGCAGGAACCACCTGCTGTAACCCTGTGAGGGAGTATTACCAATAACAGAAGCACAGTTGCACAGTGAGTGCAGCCTGCTGAGCTGAGCTGAGCCCACAGCAAGGTCAATGGCTGCAGTTCATAGAGCTTATTGCCCAATTTTATTTAGTCAGTGTAGTTCGGGAAAACATTCAGGAAGTAAAGTAATTGCTCCTGGGCTCTTCCAGGAAATGTATTTCCATCTTCTGTTATGGCCTCCAATATCCACCTCAGTTTGAAACAAAGCAGCCTGACAGATTCATTTCCCCCCAGGGATTAGAGCAGAAGATAAGCAGGTGCTTGAAGGCTGATGGAGGAGTCAGCTCGCTGGCTGGACTGGGAAAATGGGCTCTACAGAAAGTATTTCTCAGAGATCACATCTAACAGGGGCTCTGGACTTTGCTCAGTCCACAGTCACTCCCTATCAGGCCATGTCAGGACGGAAGATTTAGTTTCTCTCTGCCACATAATATCTTTAGACCTGCAGAGGCCAATACTGATTATCCCTCCTCCTGCAATTCCCTGAAATAGGAAAGCTTTCCCTTTTAGGTGAACTGAATTCACACTCACCATGCAAATGATTGTCAGGGACAGACGGGATTTTAATCACAAGAATCTGCCCGTATGGTATCAGTTAATTTTAAGTTGGCCACTTTGCAATAACATGACATTTTCTTTGCAATGTTTCTCTCCCTTTTTTTAAAAAAAAATCAAACTAAAGATGAGGCATCTGGAAACCACCTATAACAGAGGGTTAGACCAGCAAACTCAGCATGTGCTCTGTCAGTACAGGCTAAATCAGTGGCTGTGATGCTGCAGAACCAGAGAACACCTGTGTGCTGATCCCTCCCTTTGTGCAAATGCTGCTCTTGGGGGGCTGTTGCAGTTTGGAGGCTGAAATTCTGCAACTGCAGCTCACCAGCTGTTCCACTGGAAGATGTTTGTCAAATGTCACGTTCCTGGAGGACTTTCCCAGACAAGGTGCTTTACTCAGGGCATGGCCTGTTCTTCTCCCAGTGGTACTGACAGTATCCAATGTTGCTTTAGTGATAGATGAACATCTCAGAATTACTGGGAGCAAGCAATTTTTTGGATCTTCATGTATAACTCATCAGTTTCCAGTCAACCAGAACCCCTTAAAAAAGGAGAGTGGCAAGTCACCAGAACACTCTTGAGAGCCAAGATGTTGGTACCTCTCACTATGAATGTTTGAATAGTTTAATATGAAGACTTCCAGAGGCTTTCACATACTATGGAATTACTGGCTCCAGTTGCATTCCCACTGGTTTATACCTAAGTATGAGGAGAATCCCATTTCCTTTTAATGCTACAGATGAGAGCAAGAAGGTGGAATCCCTTAAAAAGAACCTTAATTCAAACCCCTGCCTGCAGCTGCAGCTCATGGAACCTCTGCTCTTTTAAGTTCCCCCATTTGTTTTCCAGGTGCCTCCACTCGCTGGCTTAGAACGACACCATCTGGCAGAACCCCCGAGCTGGTTTCATCACAAACACTGATTCAATCTCAGCCTTTTCTGACGGCAGGCAAGGAATGAACCTGAGTAACTGCTACATGGATGATGCTCCAGGGAGACCCTCGGGGGAGAACCCCTCTCTCTCCTACCTGTCTGCAGAAGTTGGAAGCTGAACCCAAAAGGACTTCGGGTGACACAACTCCTGCTCCATCATACCCTTCCTGAGGACACTGTCTGTTTAAAATACAAATGCATCCGCACAGGTACATCATGTTTTAGAGAACAGTAATTAGATGAGGAACACTCAGACTGTCCCATCATAACATTTTCAAAACCAAACTATTCTAGTTTTCAGCCGTGAAACACTTCTGTTAGAAAATGCAATCAATAAATGTATGTTAATGGATTCAAACCGAGAGAGAACAGGTTTAGATTGGCTATTAGGAAGAAATTGTTCCCTGTGAGGGTGGGCAGGCCCTGGCACAGGTTGGGCAGAGAAGCTGTGGCTGCTCCATCCCTGGAAGTGTCCAAGACCAAGTTGGACAGGGCTTGGAGCAACCTGGGCTGGTGGAAGGTGTCCCTGCCCATGGCAGGGGGTGGGACGGGGTGATCTTTAATGTCCCTTCCAGCCCAAACCATTCTGGGGTTCTGTGTTAGAGGTACCATTTCAGTCAACTCAATCCAAAACTTGGGGATGTACAGGTTCAAAAGACTTAAGAAAATCACCCTCTTTCATTAGAACAAGAAAAGTTCTTGCAGATAAGAAATAGTTTCTCACCATTCTCCCTATTTAGCATTTAGTTTAATTAAAGCTCCATGCCTCCAAATCTCCAGCCTCTACGCCAGCAATATGGCACAGGTAAATAAACTCTTATGCCAAGTTTTAAAATCTGCTTTTTTTCTATTTAAATAAATATTGACAATGCCCAGATGCATCTCAGCATCTCTGCTCCATTCCTAAAAGATCTCAGAGGAAAACTGGTTAATATTTTCCTGTTGTTCTGATGCAGACTGAGACCCTTCCATTATTTACCTGAACTATTTGCACAGTTTCAGAATCATTAAACCTGTTGTAGACTAGAAATATTGTTGGATTTAATATTATTTTTATCAATATATAAAATCCTTTCCAAAATGGTAATCAAATACAGAACGAACAATGGCCATTTCCATGTACAATAGAAGCTTTTCATACATGATATTCTATGGAATCCTACTTTTTTTAATTACAGTTCTACTCTAGAATGGGATCTTTTAAAGTCAATTGGCTGTAATTTTCACATTCACATCCCTCTTCAGTTGCTAGAACAGTATTTGCTGCAGTGACCAGGGACTACACAGGTGCAACCCCACCAGTCTGTGTCACCTTTTGTCCCTTTCTGAGGCAATGGCATTGCTGAGGCTCATTTTTGGTATTCTAATAACAAAGACATGGGGGAGTCAAACCCAGAGTTACCAGACACAAGGCTCAATTCCAACACCCAAACATGAATTTGGAGCCAAGCATTTTTCCATTTTGGCAAAGCTTTAATCTAGAAATGATTTTTAGGAAAGAAAAGAGAACTTTAGTAAGTGTGTCCCTCAAAAGACATGGCAAGGGATCCAGGAAGGTGGGACTAAGTATTCCCCCTGAAAACATGAGTGAACACTCCTGCTCTGCCTCCCCAGAGACACAAAGGTGTCAGAGCAGGACCCAGAGCACACAGAGCAGCTTTTCTGAACACACACAGCTGAACACATCCCTCTTGACTTGTTGCATAACTGCTGTAAAACCACATGCCTAACAGGCACAAAATACAAAATGCATAGAGACAAGCTGGGCATTTGAGTCAATTAAAATATATCACAAGGAAGGGTTTCTCTCTCTGGGCTTTTGCTAAATACATCAACGAGAAAATAAAGCTTTTAAAAGTAAAAACTAGGCTTTTGAGAACTGGCCTGGAATTCACAGGATTCTTTAGGCATCCACCAGTCCAGGAGGTCTGAGCTCCAAGTTCAGCATGCTGGACGCTGCAGCACAGTGCTCAGCTCCAGGCACTTCTCTGACTTCATCCCTGCTTTCATCCCGCCAGGGACAACTTCAACCCCAGCTGATTCCGTGCTCTCTTCTTGTTGGATGGGTGTAAAGAAACTACATCTAATGAGGAGTAAATCACCTGTTTTTAAAAATTAAAACAATACAGCTGACTCACAACAGTGCTGGAGTCTCTTTTCTCTCCTCTCATGTGGGTAGCAGAAGGTCTCTGGTTAAAAATAGAAAGCCTTTCTTATGGTGACAGCAGCTAGTTAAGGGAGCAGAAAAGGAACATGAACGTACCTGGTGCACTCCTTCGTGGCACTTTTCATGCAGGAAGAAGCAGCCATTAGAAACACATTTATTATTTAAGCTTTGGTGGTAATAGGAGGCAAAGGTACAGCGAAGGCTCCCTTGAGAAACTGCTCTATTTGTTTTAAGCATTTAAGTTTGAATAAAGAGAAAGCAAGTGTCCAAAGAAGCTTTGCAAACTATGCTTGCCTCTACAGCACAACTAATTTCCCTCAGAAAAGGTGATTATAATAAATATTTCCCCTTACCTTTTTCCGGGCTGAGGCATTTAATTGTGCTTGCATCATCCATATTCCAGTGAGAGATTCAAGTGAAAACACCAGGGGAAGCAGCAAAGACCATATGCACATCCCTGGTATTTCAAAAGACTCTTTAAAAGAATGAGGGGAAGAGCATTGCCCGTTGGTCTTTAATGCAGCATCCCGAGGTTCCCAGAGATGCTTTCTGCCTCTGGTCTGAGCAGGCTCATCCTTTATTCTCTGTACAGTAGTGGATCAGGAGCTGCTGACAGGTAGAAACCAGCGCGGGAGCTCAATGAATGTTTCCCAGCCTTTCACTGCAACTCAAGTGTTCAGCCACCTGGGATAACCGCTTATTAACTCTTTGCTTCCCTGCTCTCACATAGGAGGGAGGGATGTGTTTTGCTTTGCTCCTTCAAAAAAGAACTGAAGGAAAAACTTGTGGATGTGAGGAAATAAACACCAAGGATAATTCACTTTTAATTCCTCTGGGAAGTATTGCATTCAGCAGGCAGCAAACATCACTGGGGTGCTACTTCATTTAAGAAGGAAAAGAAAATAAACTCTTCTCTGTTAAAGCCTCCCCTGTGTCCCTTCAGCATCCCACACACTTATGGGATCCTCCCAGACTCTCTTAAGTTTAGAAAGCAAGTCTACGGTTGCTGATAAAAATAGGCAAGCTGTTCTCTTTGGGCTTCTCTCTGATTTCTTTTCTTGGCAAACACCATGTATTTATTTCCCTCCTTTTAAACTTGCAAGGAAATATTAATGCAGAATTAATGGGAAATGGCAGAGAAACAATGCACATTATTGTACTCTGTGCCCCAAAACACAACAGGCAAGGAGGCAGACACAGGCCTTTGAGTTCTGCCTAAATTCTGGAGAATTTCAGCATCTTTATATGATGGTGCTGCCTAAAAGTTCCAACCAGGAACAGCTCCTGCCTGTCCTACCTACCACTGAAATACACAGGATAAGATAATTTATGCCTTTGAGGCCATGAAATCTAAATAAACAAGAATGATAAAGGATTAGGAAAAAATTATTCCCTCCTCTAGGGAAGGAAAGCTGATGCCAGAGTAACCAGGACAGCAGTATCCTGCTCCACATCCATGGCATATCTGCAGGCACCCACCCCACGGGGGTCCACCAGGCACTGCTGTGCTGGGTACTCTCCCTCCCAGGCTGCAGGAAGGAAGGGAATCAATCCCTTTGTGCTGTTTGGCGTTGCCCTCTTGCCTTGTAACTCCCTGTCTCAGCCTCGACCCTCTCCAGCACGTGAGGTGCTGTGTCCTGTGAGGTGCTGTGTAATGCTCACCCACCTTCCTCCCATCCCACCCCCCCCAGTCTCCCCAACCTACAAGTGCTGAGTCCCATGCAGAATTTCCAGCTGTTACAGCTGGATTGTCCTGCTGTTTTCACTCTATATTATCATTGTATTTTAGGCATCAGTCAGAATTCCAGAAAGATCAAGATCTTTGCAAGACCTTACACAACCCCACTACAATGTTCATTTAGGCATGAATCCATGGTCCTTCCCATCTAAGGAACAATTTCAGGATTTTGGCTCAAGCCTACTTTTAATAAAACATTATCCTACTTGCTTAGTGGTTTTCAGCACTAGCTCTGTCCCCTGAGATCTCATCTCCTGAGCAACCCATCCAGGAGCACTTGAGGAGCACTTATTCCAGAAGCCTCTGGGGCATCATATATTTACACCACATTACATTTGGGCTATTCCTACTGCATCCACTGCACTTTAATATGAGCTTATCAGGGCCAATACTGCGGAGAATGTTCCAGGTTTATCCCAACAGTAACTCACATTTCTGTGCCACAGCTCTCATTTCCTGTAGGAAGGGCAGGGTATCACCAAATCCCCATCTCACATCGGAAGGGAGAAGCCAGGCAAGTGTAGAGGCCCAGGAAATGCCTCTAAGACATCTGTGGGGAATACTGGGACAGGAAGCCTTCCCACTGCAAGACAGGCTCAATACACTGCCTGGAGACAAATCTCCGTTCAACACCATCTACTCCTCACAACTTTATCAAGAGACACAGCAAATTCAAAGACAACAGCTAAGGCTGATCAAGAAATTCACTGACTACTCCCTCAAACTGAGCACAGCTTGTTGTTTTACCAGGCTATGCTTCCTTTAAAAAGAAAAATATACTCATGCCTGAGATCATAAGAGTTTCAGGAGCAGTATCTAGGTACTGTATGATATCAATTTCATAAAATAAAATGTTTTATTTCTCCAGGAGTTTTCTGCTGTGCAGTCAGAACAGGGTCACAGAACAAGTGTCAGAGAAACACTTGAACGCATTCACAACACATGCAAATTTTCTGAAGTAAAGAGAACACAAACTGTGCTATCACAGAGACCAAAGCAGTTCACATTAAAAGATTCTCTCACGCCAAGTAACAAGTATTCTAAACCACAGGAGAATTCTCTATGAGAAGCCAATGTGCTGACTCTTGAAATCAATGACAAACTTTGATCTGGCATTTGTGGACTCACGTTCACACCACAAGTGCATATGTGGCAGGGAAAGGTCACCACACTCTGCTTTGGAGAGCACAGTGCGAGCAGGGAACAAACCTCCACCACTGTCAGATCCATATTATACAGAGCATAGCATGCCCTAATTCCTTCACTGCCCATTCCCAGCTCTCTAGTTCTACTAACCAGGGCAGAAGAATGACTTGTGGTGTGGTGCTGTCACATCACAAAGATCTAAGTCCTAAGAAGGGACTAAAAGGGGCCAGGAATTGTCCCAATTCCTACTTTCCCAGCTATGCAGAGAAAGCACAACGTGATGCTACAGAGCAGCTAACACTGGTTAGAACAGCTGAGCCGTGATGTGAAATCTCTGCTCTTGCTGAAACCCAGAGCACTGTGTGGATGCACCTGGAAACCACAGCCAGCCCCCTTAGTGCCCCTCACACTCACCGAGATGCAGATTCATCCCGTGGTTGTGACCCAACTCTAGATCCCCAATCCATGTAGGATACTGGTCCCTCACAGGTCACTACCAGCCCCATCCAGCTGGGAAAGGAATGGAGCACTTCCACAGCAACAGCACAGCTCCCTAAGCTCCCACTGCTAACCCCGGCTTCGTCTTTGCCACGCACTCTAAAGCTACATTATCATTTAACCACACACTCACCTACACACCCATCCTTCATCCCGAGGCTCCAGCTGTCACATTTTATCACATTCTAAGACCTATTTCCTGATAGAAATAGCAGGTCTTGTTGCCCAGCCCAGGGGAGGAGTGTTACCACTGCTGGGGACCAAATGAGGCAGTGGAAAGTGCAGCACAGCCTTGTCACACTGCAGGTAAGACAGAGCAGGGAATGGAACATCCACAGCACCAGGGACGTTCTAAAGAACTCATGAAAGTCAAATACTGAGCTCTCGTTGAAAGCCATCAAACTCCATCCAGATAGTTCCGTATCTCACAATCCGTGGCATCACTTCAAGACCTTCTATAAATCAACTTCAACACATGTGGGTGTCTGTTCTTAAGTTTTTGTTCCCATAGTTACCAATGTACTTTGCCACAGAAGAGAACAGCAGGTGGCAAGACACAGAACTAAATCACCATTCTTTTAACATGTGAAGAGTTGGGAAGTTTCAAATTAAGGTTTTATTGCCAATGTTTACAGACAGTTACCAAGACTAACACAACCAGACTAGAAAACTATAAGATCCTTCCATACATTTAATCCTGAGTTGACAGTAAATTCAACAACATCCAGTAGAATGATGGATTTCCAGTCCTGCATCAGATGATGCCATGGGGATGCACAGTCTATTTCTACTCTAGAAATAGAGTATCCAATTTGACATTCTCCCCAGGTCCCCCAGTGTGCTTTCTGCAGAGAAAAGGTGAAGGAGCCCAGCACACTGCACAAGACAGACTTCTCCAAATAAAATTACCTTTGTGGGATAGAAACAGTAAAACCAACCACCAACAGTCTGTTCAACCAAAACAACAATTTACTTGAAGGTTGCTATCAAAACTCACAGCTTGCAAGTAATACCTTCTCCAATTTCAGCTCAGGGGGCAGAATGACTGGCTTGAATGTGCTGCAAATATCAAGAAGGTGCTCTACATAAGTAAGTTCTGTGCCTTTTTGTTTAACAAATTCAGACATTGTGTGTTTTCCGTTCCAAAGCTGATGTCCCTCCCATGCCCAGGGCTCCAGGCTCATGTCCTGTCACGTGTGTCTGACAGCCGGGCAGGAATTAAAACTTAACAGCTGAATTTTTGTACCTGCTATAGAAACCCTCTGCCCAGTTCATTTCCCTGGGGCTCCCCAGCCCCCTGGTAACATGGAGATGACAACCCTCCCCTTGGCTCTGAGTTCTCTCAAACTCCTGTTGAAGACTAGAAGGCAGGAGAACACTGGGAAAGTTGTTTGAACTGAGCTGGCTTAACCTGATTTTTCCACCACAGTCTTTCTGAATAAACAGCATGCATTCTTTATTATTTCAGTCTTAGATTTTTTTTTTCTAATTCAGAGATTGGAAGAACTTCAAAATTTTGGTGGCATATTTTCTTCAAAGACCCATCCTGGCCCTGAAAGGTTTTCAGTGAAGACATTCTTCCAAGAAAATCTGTATTACATAAGATGGGAAGATGCTCGTGTCTAGCAGAGAAGGGGGAAAGTAATAAAGAAAAAAGGGAAAGACAGTTCCAATGTCTCCAGATCTTAAAGTCCTAGAAAGTCTTTAGAACTAAAGCTCAAATACCAATCAGAATGAGTTCTCAAGAACTTCAGTGAAAGAAGTCTCCACAGTGCTACAACCCCAGACCTACACACACCAGGAGCCTTTATGCTGCACTTCTATTTCCTGTAGTGGTTTACAAACAAGTTTCCAACATGTTTTCAAACTTCTGACTAAGAATGTGAAAAGGAGAGAAATATTTTTGTCTGGACCACTTTGTTCAAGCAAAAACACTTCAGTAAGTAGCTGACATTGACTGCAGGTGATAAATTCTACAGCTGTTGCAGTGACAGCTGCTGACAGGTATGTTTGCTGCTGGAATTCTTTCCAGATCATTATAAGCAAAATGCAAAAAGCCCTCGTTGCTCCTCGTTCGAGTTTTGCCCTTGGCAAGTTAAATGCTGTGTTATACCTTGCTGTTCCATTGCTCTCACTGTCACACCATTAAATGTCCAACAAACTACAACCAGCCCATACACAGCAGCAAACCCAGCCTGGGAGAGTGACCTGTGGCTCTGCTCAGACCTCACTCCAGCCAGAGCTGCTTCCAAAATGCAGGAAGTCTGTCCAGCCAGAGTTCTCAGGCAAACACCTGCCTGCCCTCGGGAACCAGCCAGCCAAAGGAAGGCAGATCTTACAGGTACCCCAGGAAGGAGCTGTGATCCTGAGGATGATTTCCCTGCCCTGCCACTGCTGTTCCTGCCTTCCAACACTTTCCTTGGCTTTTCTCTCTAGTTTTGTAAACTCCTCCAGTAAGGTGCTAACCCTCAGCTGCTACAGCAGTCTGGTTATCACTGATGCATCCAAGCAACAGAGATGCAGCTCACAGGGATTAATGTTAAATTATCTCAGATCCCTTTATTTCTCCAGGCTATCTTTTTCCTCCCCTTAAAAATAGAAATACATTACCATTCCTGCCTGAGTGCAGCCCAGCACAAGTGCTTTATTCCATGTCTCCCCTGTTGGTAGTGGAGGGAGCACACACACACTCCCTGCTCTGGGCTTGGTCCTCTTACTGCTTGTGACATGTTTCTGCCCTACAGCCCATTGTCTGCAGAGCTCTGGTGCCTCCAAGAAGCCGTGTCAGCACTGTGGGAGAGCTGTGGAAAAGGCACCAAATAAGCACAACCAGCAGAGAATCATGGCTGCCTGAACTACCTGGATTGTCCCTGTGAACAGGTAATAACCTGCTTCATGGTAGATTGCATCTTTGGTGTGTGCTGGGGACAAGATATGAGACACCCAAAGCCAGGAACGGAGCAAAGAAATGAGTTAATCACTTCATTTTTCAGCAGACAGCACTCAGAACATCTGACACATATGACAAAATCTCCTGAGCTAATTCTCTCCCCAACATCAAAACTTGCAATTCATTCAGTCACAACCATGACATGGATTTCTGAGCACAGACACAGTTCTCAGACTGTCGAGCCATGAAAGCCGCACGGTGAGGTGGAATCGATTACTAATTAGCAATAGGAGACACATATGCTTGTATCCACAAGAAGCAGCTGTGTTGCACTCTGCTCCATTGTTCTAAATAAATTGGAAAAGATAAATGCATTGCTCTGTGCAGGCACGAAGTAGATGAGGCATTCATGCTTTGTTAAACTTTGCAGACACTTGAGGGTGTTTGAAATTAGGATGCATGTTAAATTTAAGCAGATTTATTATCCACGTGCTCTGAATGTAATGAACACTTCACTGCCTCACATTTCCTACTTTAAAAATAGCAAATTTTCTAAATTGAACACACACGTGTATGCTGTGTAGGTCTAACAGAAAACCTTTAGTCATAAAGATGCTCTGAGGCAGCAACTAATGCCTAATTTTAAAAGTTTTCCTGTATATCTATGCACACACAGCTTCAAGTTTCCACAAGAGCAGTTACAACAAAAAATTTCAAAAGTGCTAGGCCTTTGTAAGCCAAAAGAATTTTGGGTACTTAGATGGGAAGTTCTTAAATAAAGTGTGCCATCACGAAAACTCCACCAAACACACTCAGATCATTCTAACTGTTGCTAAAATGAGGACAAAGCCATTTGCACTATAAGGCCTGATATTTAGATGCTTGCAACCCTGATACATTTAAGTTTGGATAAACAATTTCACACTTGAGACTGAAGCAGAGGACAAAGATGCAGTGACACAAGGAGAGCAGCACAGAGTGTGGGAATTACCATTCACTGTCTGCACTAATTGGACTCCTGGTACATACTCAGACGAAGTAACACACCTTTTTGCCCAGTAAACAGGTATCTCAAATCAGAGTTGTTCCAGTGTACTCTGCAATCTGTAATTATAATAAACTCCCTAAGCAGATACTATGAGAAAGGTGCAATTTCTGTGCCAGGTTTTTGGTACAGATGAACACCCAAAAGGAGATATCCAAGCTCTACTTGAAAATTTTGGGCTCGTTCCTTTACTTCCCAGCACGGCTCTTACGCAATGCTTTAATTTAGACTATCCTGAGTACTGGTGCAGAATTAATCAGGTCAGTGAAGGGACTGCCAGCCACGATTACTGCACCTTTAAATACTCCTTTTCCCTGTCAGTTCAACTGTTACTCTTCTATTTTTAAATCGGTCCCTAATTCAAGACCCACGGGCAGGGGGCAAGCCCTTCCCCAAAAATGCCACCGACAAGAGGCCACCACCCTCAGCTCTTGAGGTTATTCCCCTTTTTCCTACAGCTTGTTTACTGGATTGTTAAGCATTCTGGCAGCAAATGGAAGGGGGTGGGGAAGAAGATGAGCTGCCACATTTCTAAAATTAGCATCTTCTGTCTCCGAGAAGCCTGTGGAGATTTAAAAAAATTAGGTTTCTCTGCAAGAAGCAGAGAGATGTGGAACTGAAACTGCGTTACACAGCTAAAATCCTGAGCTGTGTTTCATACCTGTGAGCTGGTTCACCTTCCCTTCCCCCCCTTCCTCTCAACTGTCAGTCAGACTATCACAAAAAATACGCAGTGCATTTTGTTACACAAGGTGCTTGCACTGCTGTGCCCTGCCATCCCTAGGCAGCTCCATGACATCTTCCCGGGAGCTTGGATGGCCCAGACTGCTTCTCCTTTGCAGGTCACTCCTGCTGTGCCCTCAGACAGGCACTGGAAGCTGCAGTTCCATGGGCAGTGTTTATCCCCCTCAGCTATATTTATTTTGGTCCTCAGGTACCAGGTAATGCCCTGCCCAGAGTGGGTGTTGTGTCCTTCAGGCTGTAAGGGGGGAACACTGATATTAGAGTTACCTGCTGCATCTGGAGGAGTTACCAGTTACATCTGGATGTGGGATACACCCAGTGCAGCCCTAATTCCAGAGCAGAACTGCAGTGGCACATTGTTCTGGTCACACACTGTGATGAGAACACAGCCAAAAGCAACCTTTAGATCTTTCCTATTTATTAACAAAATCCACCAACTGATTGTGCCTCAGTTCCTTCAATGCCACCAGTACCATTTGTTCTGCACAAAAATATCAGAAGCAGGAAGAGACCTGTGCTGCAAAATCTTAACTCAGAATGTTGGTCCTTCACAGATGGGCTTTAAGTTGGAAATGGAAGAGACTCAGGACTGAGACTCAAGTTCCTTTCCAAGAAGCAGTGAGTGTGCCAGAGCCTTCCTTTGGTTTACCTCCTCAAGGAACTAAAGACTCAGCAGTGACAAATGCAGGCTAGCACAGACGGGATTAAAACATATGGGACTGGAAGGTTTGGTTCCAAAATTCCCTTTTTTTCTTTTAGCAATTATATTTATGCTAATCCTGTTACAAGTCTCAGTTTGTATCTTGTAAGGATTATATTTGCTTAGGGTTTTTTTCAGGTATCAGGAACATCAGTGGACAGCACTGCAGCAGAGAACAGTGAAAAGAATTGGGAAGGTTTTCTCTCAGGAAAGTTCCCAAAACAATACCCATGTTTTGGATCAAAATGTTTTGTTTCATCAAAACAGCTACCGACTTTAAAATCACATTACATAGTACACAGTCTATATTACTTATGAGATAATATATAGTATATATTACTTACATATGCACTATAGATGAGATGCACCTAGTAGTATGGAGTACAGATTACTAATACACATAACCTTAAATGAGATGAGATGCTTCAAAACAACCACAAAACCTGCACATTTTGTTCCAAAACTGAAGAAAGAGGTTTATTTGAACACCCAGCAAAATACTTTTTTTTCATCTGACATGAAAAACAAACCCCAAAAATTCATTTTTACCGCTTATTTTCCATTTGGTGCAACTCCACAGATCCAAAGCAAGTGATTTCATTCAAGTTACTTGGGTCATCTCTAGTTTAGATATTTACTGTAAAGTTCTTCTGGACCTGCTTTGAGTCTCACAGTTAAAAGATGGGCTTCTCAACTACTTCCTGACTGGAGACAGAAAAACCACATAAATCTGAACCAAAATCCAAGAGAGCTAAAAAGAGGGTTCAGCAGGCACAAGTTTAGGCCTTGTCACATCCCAAGCATCAGGGCTGTCCTACAAATAGCACAGGGATGATGCAGCTCACAGCTTGGCACAGGAACTTGCTGCAAGTCAAGTCCCTACACACATCTCTGCTCATCACTGTTAAATTCCAACTGCTGTCACCCCTTTTAGCTATTTCCTACTGACTAAATGAAAGCACAGAATTCAGTTTATTTGGTTAGACAGTCTGAGCACCAAAACAATAACCTGCAAGCAGAACCTCATTGTTCTCAGGGATACCCCATACCCACTTCATGTTTGCTCTCTCATGTTTGACCTCTAAGGCACAGCCCTTTGAAATTCCCAGAGCCCAAATTTTCACTAAAAGCTGGTGACCAGTGCCCTGGTACAGGTACTGCTCTCTCTTTAAGGGATACCCCTGCCCCCAACAGTGCAGTGAATTTAGCTCAGTCCTCACTGTCCACAGGCCATGGTATGTTCCTTCTTGGTAATTAATTATGGATGCTCCCCCAAACACATCTGTTACTCAAATCACCAGTTAATAATGGATGAATAAATGAAGAGACTGCGCTGAGAGGAGAGAACTGTGGGGGACTCAACTTTGAATCCTGTGCTACAGCAGCAAGCATCAAAGCTCTGCTGCCAGGCTTGACCTCAGCTGGGGTTTATTTTTAAAAGGGTTAGAACTAACCTCTTATGAACATGAATGGCTAAACAGCAGGGGCATGGCATGAAAGCTGGCCCAGATATGCAGGGAAAGAATGAAACTTGCTGGAAGAACATGGGTACCAAAGGTCTTTACTATCTTGTGTCAGGCTGAACCGGGAGTGAAGGTCACAACTAACTGGTAATTTTCACCAGAAATACACTGTTAATTCTCATTAACAGAGTTCTGGTTCATAAGAACCGAAGCAATTTGAAAATACAAACCCGTCAAGTATGAAAAAAAGATGAAGAAGGGCTGTGAAGGAAGTTGCTAAATTTATGAGCAGCTTGTGATCACATGCTGTAGAGCCGGAACATCCCATCAAGCGCTGCTGGATCTCGAGTTGGAAACATCCCGGTGCGGAGCCGGAGCTGGAAGCAGCGCTCGGTGGGGCCCCAGCTGCGGTGTGGAGGAGGGGAAGGGGACGGGGAGAGGGACAGGGAGAGCCGCCCCCCGGCCCAGCCCGGCCGCGTCATCCCTCGCTGCTCCCCAGGTGCGCACAAGGAGCATACAAGGAGCGCACACCGCGGTGGGAAAGCGCTCCCGGCAAAGGCGGCGGTGGCTGCACTGGCCCCGGAAAGCACAGCCCCTGGCAGGGCAGGAAGGGAAGCACAGCAGCACATCCCCAGACTGGGCAGTCTGCACAGACCCTGCAAACACTGTGCTGTGTAGAAGAATTCAGTGCGCAGTCCACTACATGAATCACAAATTTGAGATGTCCTAGTGCCAATCCAGCTACTGCCCCCCAGGGAACTGCCAGAGCCTCCTTGCTTCTGTAGTTCACTTCATCCGTCAAGAGCAGAAGCATCACCTGTTCAGGTGCTGAGGACTGACAGAACATTGATTTCTCCACTGTAAAAACGAATGGCACAGTCTATGACTGCATTGTCTCCTCCCTAAATTATCTCCTTACACTGCACCTTTCACAAATAAAGGTAGCAGGGGAGCATCACAACTCCCTCACACTAAGAACTGGTTATTATCTCAAACTTTGCTCGGACCAAAGTGGGAAATCTGCACAGCTTGGGTGGTACCGGCACTCAGTTCATAAGTTGCCCTGAGAAGTAACCAGTGAACATCCCACAGCAGAGTCAGCCCCCTGAACTGCCAGCAGGAAAGAGAACCAGGTTCTGCCCCAGACAGCAAAGAGCAGAGCACAGCACAGGGTGGCTGGTGGCAGTTATTGGCAAAGTCACTGCGATACCACAGCTACAGTTATGGGATGTCATGACCACAATTCCCAATGCAGAGAATCCAGACTTTATCCCTATCCAGTCTTTAAGAAGCTTGAATCTAATATCTGGTACTTGCACTATTAAAAAAGCTTTTCAAGCAGAGGATTAATCATCTCAGTAGGACTGTGCAAATGCATGTGAGATGAGTGGGGAAGGTTATATAAAGCCCACAGAGAGAAGGAGAATGCAAGAATAGAACCAAGGACCTGCTTGCACAGCACCTGAGTGCCTGCAGGTGCTTCTAGCAGGGAGCTGTAATTTACTTGTCAGTCATTTAGTTGATTAATGATCTCCTCAAAACGGCTCATCACGCAGGATACCTGAAGTGTTACAACCCTCACTGGATATGTGATAGCGTTATCCTCAGACAGACTCAGACACGAGGAGCATCACCCTGTGTACAAACACGCTGTGCCACGAAACGTGCAGCTGACAAATGCTCACACAGAGCCACAGAAAACACACAACATTGCAGAACAATCTGAGCTCTACATGTTAATGGCTTTAATGAACTGTGCACCACAGGCACAGATAAGAGTGAGTGCACGATCAGAGCTGATCGGCACAACCTGCAGCAGCAGAACTCCTGTGTAACCACTGAGAGTGTCTGCTCCAGACAGCAGTGACGGATGGCATTAGGAAATGATGGGGAGAGTTCAGCACAGTGCACTGTGGTGGAGGTTCTTATTTAAAAGCCATCCTTCCTTTCCTCCATCAGTAAACTTTGCAAGGCACGCTCAAATGCAACATCTGTAGCGACTGAAACTGCTGGGGAGTAAACAAGTGGGAATTGCTCCGTCTGTAGCATTCCCATTCCTCTGGAGCAGTTCGTGTTTCATTTGCTCTAAGTGGGATGGATTTTCATTTGCTTAACAGTCTTTACTGAACAGTATTCATCTAGCTACTATGGCCATAATTAATAAAACGTGCCTTCTTAAAGATAAAAGAGCTTTTGGAATGACAGTGTGCTGATAAGATCTAAAAAAATCTGAAAAATATTATCCTCTTACAAACAGGGTCAAACAGCTAAATATCTCTGAGCAAGTGAGCAAAAAGGAAGAGTAATGTGATGTTATCAAAGTACTACGAAACAACAACTGAGCCCACAAGCATGAGTGCAATTTATCCTCTAGCTAAAATTGTAGTGTATGCAATAAAAAGAGTAAATCCACCTACTGTGCTTCTGCGATGGGCTTCCTAAATCCATTGTCTTGTAGAAATAAGAGTATTTTTCTCAATTGCCTACGTTAGAATGTAAAAATACTCTGCATTTCCCCTCCGTCTTGCTCCCTCTTCTGCAAGTCCCTCTTTGTGTTCGAGTGAGAAGGCAGTTTCAATTTCATCCCATTTATTAGCTCAGTCACTGAGGAATCACTGTCAGTTCTGTGATGGTACAAGCTCCTTTACTGTACACAACACCGAGGGAGCGGGGGAGAGAGAAGAGGTAGGATTTGATCTAAACTACTTTTTGCTGGAACAATTAACTCTTCACTGACTGACATCTCCTTCCTGGTATCTCTCATGTCAGTGAGAAATGTCTGCTCCTCTAAGGCAAGAGGGAATTCTTTGTGACAGCTGTTTAATGCTCATGTTCCTTCTGCAAAGGTTCCCTCTGCTTCTCTCTTCCACTGCTTGACTACAGTCAGACACTGCCACAGCCATGATTTCCTACAACCACTTGAGGTGTCCCTTTTCAAATATGCCAGAATCACTATGGATCACAAATCCTATGAACTTTTTAAGTCTGCTGTGTTGCCAAGTCACCAACAGCTTCTAAAACTTAGAGAGATCTCTACTAGAGATTTATTCTCCACCACCTAATGGCTCACTTATTTTAAGACCTCTGACCCTGAACTTCCAAAACTGAACAAGATTATTTGCAAAGAAAACAAGTTCACTGCTGCTAGAAAAACAAGATGTGGCTGCACCTGTGGACACCACCTTCCTCCTCAAACACTTCCATTTTCAAGGCAGCAGAACAGAATCCTGTTCACTCCTTTGATGTGAATTTACAGTCAGGGAAAAATGGACCATCTTGCTCCCCTTTCTCAGCCACCTGTTCTAACAAAGCAGCACAGTTCAGTAACTCCAAACCCGTAGCCAGTTCCATAATCAACCAGGAGTGCAAAGCATTCTACAAGTTTAGTGTTTTCCTGGGACAACTATTATATAGATACAAACACTGTAGATATTTGCATCTCTTGGGAGAGTTTTAATTTTTTAATCCCTGCCCACAGTAAACTCCTCTGATGCAAATTTTCATTTAATGCTCTATGAGAAAAACAAATCAAATTAACCAGATTTTCATCCCTAACCATTTTCCTCTGGAAGACAGCATGCTGCATTAAGCACAAACCTTTTTTTCCCCCTCCTTCAAACAGTACTTTGTTGTCCATCTATTCCTTATTTCTGCCTATAAATGAGAACAAAACCTGTTCTGCAATCATGGATCTGAATGCCAGGACTTCTAATATATATCTATTTTGATTTTCATATTTCATGTTTTGTTTTAGCAAATGAGCATTTTGAACTTTCATTAAGCTTCATTTCTTGATTTTTAAGCATTATCTTGACAGCAACCCAGCTCCTACATCTGCCACACTTACAAAGATTTGCCTGGTGCTGGAGGACACTTTCTTGGAACAGTTTTCCTCTGACTTTCACTAATGGTCTCACACATTCTAAGTACCTGCATATATAAACACACAGTTCATGCACTGTGACACAAACCTCAAGCTTTTGCTTCCTTAGATCCAATCGCAAATCCTGCTAGCCTAGTGGGAATTGACACCCCATCCTTCCAGATCAGTTAGAGATACAGCAGGTAAGGGGATTATAATAGTCTCTAAACAGGTTTTAAATCTTTTGTCTTTTTCACTCAGCCAATTTGAAACGTCAGCATTTCAGAAGAGAAAAGAATATTACTTCAGGGAAATATCAGTGGCTCTGATATTGCCAAAATAATCTCATTCACTCTTCTCTAAACTATTTATTCACAGCTCTTGTGTTTTTTGCAGAGCTTTTTCAGCATAAAAGGCCCATAACAGAACAGCTTCTCTTCACAGTGGCTACACGGGTTGACCTCTTGGTTTGTAGCTCTGAGATCATGAGTTCAAGAGCATTCTCATTTCCTCACTCTTGAGCCAGTGATGCAGCTGAGGAACCCTGGATTTGCCTGGAAGGTGGCACCAGCCACCCATCCATCAGGCGGTTCCTCATAGTTTGATAACTGTATAAAACCACCATGATTTGCTTCAGAAGACAACTGTAGGTATTTGTTCTCTCAAGAAACAAAGCATTCCTCTCTCTGATGAAGCATTTAACCTCAGATCGAACTGACAGATAAGATTCTGATGTGAAGATAAATGGAAATCTGCTTGGAGATGAAGGGCATTGAAATGTGTTGGGAGGTGAGCAAGACTGAAAGCCAGGCAGGTTTTACAAAGGGATCAAACCATAAAGAAATGTCACTTCCCTGCTGCCAGATACACCTCTCCAGAACTTTTATTCTGCATTGGTTTTGAGGGAACACAGTAGCTGCTACTCTGGGTAATAACCTCGAGTGATGGCAGGAATAACAGCACTCAGAACTCGTTCCGAGGCAGAGGGAGCTTTCCAACCGCGCGTTTCTGGCCGACGAAGTGGCTCTTTGGGGCTGTGACTGAGCACACGCTCACCCAGTAGATGGCAACAGTGATACAGCCCATGGGTGAGCGATATCCTGAACTCGGGATATGTGTGCGAACGGTACTGGTTATTCTGCTCGCTTTGTCCCATCTCCCACTGCACATTTTCAAAATCTTTACAGAGCAGGAACATGTGAAGGTGGAGGTTTTGCTGGAGGTGCAAGCAGAAACAGAAGGTAATAGGTGGTCTAGTTTCTAACCTAGATAAAAACACTGATTCTGCAACATAGTTCAGTCAGTGCCTTTATCTCGTTTTCATAGTTAACTTTTACAGAAGCAGCAGAGCTGCCATATAAATTGAGTGTTCAGGTAACACTCCCCTTTTTATTGCAGTCTCATAATCGACCAGCACAGAGCAAAGAAAGGTGAGGCCCAGCTGAACTATTCCTCCTGCCAATGGAGCATGACCAGCAAAAGCAGAGCTCTGTCTGAAGTACCTCTGTGTCTCCCCTTGCTGCTTCTGGTAGTCACAGCCTTCCACTCATTTATCCCAACAAAACCCCACTAAGATAAAAGACAGGTGGTTTATTAGTGTTTCATAATTCTAAACCAAAATCACTCGCCAAGGTCAAGGGCTGTGTGAACTGGAGTCAAAGTGGGTAGCTCTCTGCTCCATTGCAGGTGTCAATTCATTAGCAGGCTCTTTCCAACAGATTGCAGTGGGAATGTCTGTGCCCCAGTAGGCGTTGGGAGACTAAACACCTTTAGGCATCTTGGCACAGGGCCTTCAAAAACTACATTACAATACACTTTACTAAAGCAACAGGCAAACAAAAACCCCAACCAAAGAAAACTAAGAAAGGCATTAATCTAGAAAGCCCTGTAGATTTTCATTGCCTGTTGAATCTATTTGGGCTAAATGGCAAGGCTTAAAAAGCTTATTTGATTCAAAGCAATATCGTTAAGGAAACAAATCTACATTCCTCAGTGCCAGGAGACAGGAATATATGAATCACATCAGCTGAAAGACAAGATACCAATGCCCAGCAGTCAAAATGAAATTCAGGATCCTGGGCTCCAGTATTTCAATGTGGACTCTTCAGCCTGAGCCTCCTGCTCAGCCCTTTGCTGGCAGCAGGGACTGCCTGCTGAGCCACACTGGTACCCTCTGCCTTCCATGATTCCCAGCCCACTGCCCTCCCTCAGGCTGGGAGATGGATGTGTGGGATATGTGTGTGCACAGTGCTGGGGCAGCGCTGCCCCCAGTGCTGAGGCCCATCAGTGTGACCTCTCACTGCAGTCACCTCTTGTCACCAAGTAACCCAAGATCTTTCCTCCTTTACAACACACCCTGCATTACAGAAAGGCATGATTTCTTACAATTTTGTTATCTCTTAATGGGACATAAACGAGCTCAAAGTACTTTCAAACAATTTTCCTTCTAAGACATGAGCACAGATGCCGGAAAGCAGCTTTTTGCACAAATGGAAAATTGATTCAGATTCACTGTTCCAGCAGTCCTCAGATCTCCTCCAGACCCCCACTACCTGAGGTTTAAAAACCCCAGTGTTCAGACTCTTCTGGGGTCTATAGATTGCCTGTTGCACAGTTCCCGAGCAGTTTATATCAGTACCACAATGGTCACTTCTAGATCTTACCATAGCTGTCTCAGTTCTGAATTGCTGAGGTCGAACATTATTATTTGTATTTCAGAATAGGCAATAAAGACCCAAACATGACTGGGAAGTGTCTGTTGTGCAGGAAGAGCAGTTCCCATTCATAATCAAAATAAGAGACAACAGCAGAATGAAGTTACAAAAGCAGTCACAATAAGTCAATAGCAGAATCACAACTAGAATCTGGGTCTGCTGAACAGTCCAGTATTGTGTCCTTAGATTCATATCTTTATTACAACAGTCTGTGGACTCATTAACATAGATTAGTATTAAGCTGACATTGCCATCAAGGGAAGCAATTGTGCATTCTGCAAACCTTGCTTGTGCATTTCTGCCTCTGCAGCAAAAAGGAGGACAGTGTTTGCTGCACTAGAGCTTTACCCCCCATTCAGGGAGGAAAGCAGGTGTGGAAAATATAATTAAGTTGAGACTGTGCAAAAACTTCAGGGTTTGGTGTCACGATTTTGTAGCACCCACTGTGCTGTACCAAGTCAAGGAGAATTACATGTTCAAACACTAAAGGGATAAACAGTCTGTTCAGATGGGATTCAAAATGCACCAAAAAAAAACCCAAACCAGGTGCTGTTCTTCACTCACTCACACATGCAGGACTGGTAGAACCACAGTATCAGCTCACCCTTTCTTTTAACTGATGGGCAGTTCCACAGAAATCTAACTCGAATTCTAGTTACTTTCAGACATGGTGCCAGTTCATGTACTATCCCTGTGTCTGTTCTTCACTTCAGCTTGTACCACAGAGAGGTTTGGGTTGGAAGGGACCTTTGAAGGTCCCCCAGTCCAAGCCCTGCCATGGCAGCAGCTGCTCACAGGCAGCCCCAGCTGAAGGCCAGCTCAAGCCCTTCTCCAGGCTAATCTGGTGTACCACATATCTAAGCAAACAGGATTTTGCATGTCAGTGCACAACACTCTTTCATCAGATTACAAGGGAAAAGTGAGTCTAGACATGTCAGAGCATATTTGAAAAATAGAGGATTACTGAATTTGCCATATACCTCCTTGATTTTGGACTCTCCCAATGCTGCTGTAATAATGTTTAATGACATTATATATAATCAAATCATGTAAAAGTTAATTGCATTCCACTCAGATGTCCTTTTTACATTGCAATCTTCTGCCTCATCCATATACAGCCTACGCAGAAAAGTGGAGTTTTCACACCAAAAAAAAAAAAGCAACAAGTTTTGAAAAGTGTCTCAACTGATAGAACATACCAGAAAGCTGCACAAGAATGCCAAGAGTTCCAAACCATCTAAAATGAGCACGTACAGAAGTAGATTGCAGGTAGCTATGAAACCAAATGATCAGTTGAGGAGCTTTTATTTAACTGCATTGGATTTACTCCAGCCAGTGATTTAGCTCTCCAGCTCCATTCTTCCCTAAGTTTTCTTGCAGATAAACTCATCCAAATGAGCAAAGGAAAGCATTACATTTGCAGTGCTATTCTGGAAGGCACAGGCTGCCCCAGCAGCAGCTCAGCCGTGTCATGGTCAGCCTGTGCAGGTCACTCAGTGTTGGTTACAGTGCAGAGGGAGAGCAAGGGCAGAGCTGTCCCTGCACTTTAACTGAGCCATGGAAGGAGTTAATGGGGGGGTTAAGGCCAAGCTCAAGTGGGTGTTCTGGACCAGCCTGCAAAGGGATTCCTAAGCCCACAGCAGCTTTTGTTCAGGTCCAGACCCACTGGCATTGGAATGCTGGAAGTGCTGCCTGTGCACAATGCAGACTTTCTCTCCCTCCAGCTATTTCTGCCATTCCTTTGCACTTTGTCCTACGTTTGCACTGACAGAGCTTTATGTACAGAAGTATGTAATGCACAACTCAGGAGTCAACAAAGTACAATTCAACCTACAAATACAAAACTAGTTCCCTCAAACTCAGTTTATATGATATACCAATAACTGGAACATCCCATCTCACTTCTGTAGTGCCAGAACACACAAATAATGCAGTACACCTATTTCACCTCTAAATTTCTGCACTTCCCTTTTTCAAACCTCTTACAAACCAGTTTATGGAAAGAAGCACATTTAGACAATAATAAAACATCATGGCTACCTCCACTAGGAAAAAACTAGTATAATTAAATAGAAAAGAAAGATAAGAACTAGTATAATGACTGTGGATTATATTTCATTGACAGGCTACTTTTAATACGCCTACAATACAAATACAGTCAGCTTGTAAAAAATATCAGCTCAAATTGTAAGCCAGCAGAAAGCTCAACTGAGGTCACAATTGCTGGAAATTTAACCAAAATTATGAAATTAGTTCCTGTGAGAACCCAGCCAAAACTTTTAGTGCTGTCTAGTTCATGACCGTAGGCAGTAAATGAAATGTATTTCAAGCAAATGAGTCCTGTGTTGAATAAATGAAGTTTTGATTTAAATATTGAGCTAAATAATCTTTTTTTATTATTTTAAATGCAAAAAAACCCAGCTCCTCCTCCCTTAGATCTCTCGTATAGCACGAATTCATCTGCCACAGACATCGGTTACACAATTCCCTCCCTCCTACCCATCTCCAGTCTGCACCTGATGTGCACAATCACATCTGTAATCTCCAGAGCTCCTTAAGAGAAGAGCTCATTTTCCTCTGCCAAGCTGTCAACACTGAAAACAGAGCACCAGCTAACAATAGTTATTCTTTGAGCTCTGCCTCTCTCAGCTCAATTCAGGCAACCTCATGGCACAGAGCCACAACCTGAGGCACTGTAAACCCCAGTCTCATCAACTTCAAGAAAGATTTTCCAGAAGCCTTTGAAAGAATCAAGGAAAAAAGTTGAGAAATCTCTTGACAGTCTCATCCTACAGTAATTTACATTTTTACAAATTCAACAAATTCTGCACATGAAGGTCCCTTCACATGACTGAAACCTCACAGGCTGCACAAGGAAGGACAGAATTGATTCAAAGACATTCTCAGTGTGCAGGGCAATGGTTGGTTTTCTTCATACACTTTACACAAACTTTAGTCATTGTACCAACTACACAATAAAAAAAGGGACTGAGGAACATACAAGCACAATTCCCCTGACTTTAAGGAAACCTAGAAGTCCCAGATGAAATCTCAATGCAATAAAAGTAAATTCAGAGGAAAAGAAAAGAATCTATTTTCAATACCAAACTCTTAGATGAAGGAACAGTAACTTTCCACTTACCTACTGGGAGGATGTTTGCAGAGAGGAAATGGAAGCAGTTTCTATCATGGAGTGTGGATTCTTCTCTTTGTGTCAAATCCCCTGCCACAGATTTTGGAGAAGTCAGAGCCATCTTTCAGAGCAGCCTGGCAACAGTGCTTGCTCCAAGTCAAACGAAGTATTTCAGGGCAGATGTCTGCAGAAAGTTTCAGTCAAGTAATAAAAATATCCCAGGAAAAGTAACGATTTCAGGATGTTGCTGGCTTGCTTTGGAAGAGACAGTGAGTACCTTTCCTGGAATCCACATTCAGGAGACTGTCCTGGTTTAATTCTGCTCTCAAATATTCCATGCATTGAACAGAATTTATCGTATCAGTGCGGAGAAAGAACCACCGAGCTCAGCCTTGACAGGAGGGATGTGATGGCCTTTCCCAGGAGCACAGGATTTAGAAGCATTCCATGTATTCTGCCAGCATCTCTTGCTTGTTGCTAACCTGGAGAAGACAATTTTTGTAAATAGAGGAAGTTACTCTAAGTATTTGTGGTACAATATTTCCTACAGGGACATAGCTGGATGACTTACAGTGAACTGACCCCAGCAGACAGAAGGCACGGACTGTTCTTTCCCTCACACCAATGTTTGCTATAATCTATAATCTGCTTTTCTGAGCAGCAGCTTCTCCAGAAGCCAAGGTACTCATGCTGGGGTTAATTATTTTATACACACACACATATATATAATATACACACATACACTTAAGCCAGTCATTCTCCCTAACAAGTGAATGTCTCAGCTGTATTCCCAAAGGGCAGCCGTGAGGACTCTGATGTTTGGCTTCTTCAGTCACTTCCATCTCTCACCCTTAAAGCTCTTTTCTCCTCCTACCTGTTATCTCAACACTATCTCTTTGTCATTGTCTGGCATTCTCTGCCCCTCTTCTTACCTGCCCACTGGATTCAGAAGATTCACCTTTCCAAAACTTTCAGTGGATACTTCCCTCAGAGAGAGAAGGACAAAGAGGGCTCACTCCAACACACCGGACAGAAACCTGGATCCTGCTTGGTGCTGGTAACTGTTTGAATCTCTGGGAGTCTCCTTCAGTTTGTAATTACAAGTTGAGCTCTGAAACATTGCCCTAACATGTTTTGTTGTGAAAGCACAGATCCAGTTTGACATTATTTTAAAGAGAGAGGGCAATGAAGCTCAATATTAATATACAGTAAGTAGAAATAGAGGAGGGGGTTTGAACATTTGTAGCAAAAAATGAGTAAGAGATGCCCCTGCAAGAGCATCTGCCTGTTTGAAGTTGTACCTCTCATCTTGTCTTTGGTCCTCAATCAGCTTCTTTGGGAAGTCACTTTCTCCCTGCCACTGTCTTTCCACCAAGCCCCACCTTCTCCATTCTCTGTGTTGTCAAAATCTCCTCTGTTGAAAGGGAACGTGTCAATCAGTGAAGTAACACCCATATGTGGAGCCAAATGCATGGCAACTCCATATACGGGACAGCATATATGGAATATTAATATTGCTTAGCAATATTAATTCTGTAGGAACTCAGTATCATTGAAATCATTTGTTTCCACAGTTAAATGGGAAATAGCTCAGAGGGCATCCTGTGGCTCTGAAAGAGCTTTGGGAGTATCAGAGGCTGGTATTTATTTGGTGAAGAATATGTTTATTCTGGAGTCACCAAAAGCAAAATTATAAACTTTAGGGCAGATTTCACAAACTGACTGGATTGAGAGGGGAGAGAGGTAGTAGATTATTGAAGATACCCTTGTAGGTGCAGTCATCTGTAATTGTACCCCATCATCATTCTCTGACTTACACATAATTAGTTAAAAGAATACAGAGCAAACATTCTGCTTTATACTGAATAAATGCAATTCAAACATTTCCAGGTAGTTATTTTGCACATCACAAAATAAATGTTTTGGGTTTTTTTCCCCTTTAAACTAATCTTTGAATCAATACCAAAAATACATTTACATACACAGAGCTGACTTGCTTTTCTAAAGCAGAACCAAAACTAGATGTTAGAAGGTGTCTCAGACTTTATATCAACTGTGTCCACTGAAAAAGCCAAAACTGCTCTCAACAGCATTTCTGGAGCTATTCCACTGCAGGTTCTGGGCAGGTGCTTCTACAACTGACAGGCACTGCCCCACAGCAGGTGAGTTATCATCTGCTTTGGTCATCTGGACAACTCCCAGCCACAATTTTATAGCCACTAGCCACAAAGTGCCATTTCTGGTACATGTGCACTAGATGTTTCACCCCCAGATCAAAGCAGGAAGCCACAGCTCACAGGATAGATGAAACTGTTCTAATACAAGACAAGATCAGTCCATTTCCTTTTCACAAAATTGGACTGGTGGGTAGTTATTTTGCCAGACTTTCTCATCTCTTTGCTCCAGGGTTTTTTTGGAAGGTCATTTCCTTTGTTGGAAGTTCAATCACTATGACTCATTATACACCAAAGAACATATCCATGAGGGTGAGGAAGAGTGAATGGGCACGGATGTTCATGCTGGCATGGACTGGCATCATTTCAGGGAAAGCAGATGAGCTGCAATGCTTTACAGTGGTGTGGCTCATTAAATATTTTACTGCCTTGAGTTATGTCAAATTCATGTTCTTTCCTCTTTTTTTTCTGATCTGAAAGTGAAGCTTCTTTAGGTAGCTGATCTCTGAAGATCTGTTTTCATACAAAAGGTGTTCTTTCTTACAACTTATTACAGGCTCTCAGATTTCCCTTCCTCCCCTCCCTCTCTTCAGAATACCTGTATTAAAAAAAAAAAGCCCAGCCACTCTCCCCAAACCAGCAAACTGAACATCCCCATAAATCCTAGGCAGACAACAGAAAAGCACACAATTAATCCTCAAAAAGACAAACTGGTATCTCAGAACAAGATTCAGGGACCAGACTTCCTATTAAAGTAAATGAAAGAAGCTCAGTTAGCTTTCCTGGAAAATCTCTTGTGAAGATTTTATAATGGAAAATAGCAGTTACATTCTCTGAAAATACTTGATCTTTGTTACACTGGGAACCACTCTGGCTCTGAGAACAGCACTGCCCATTGACAGAAGACATCAAATAGCCAAAGGAGAGCAACTCTATCTGTTCAGGCCACACCAACCAGATTTAAACTGACTGCTCAGGCTAAGAGCCCTACCTAAGCATTATTGTGTGAGTTCTGTATTCCCTTAGAAAAAAGGGACTTAAGCCCCAGAGGCAGGATACATATCACTTACAGACAAAAGAAGCTGTGTACACCATTAACAATCCTCTAGCCATTTTTATATCACTGTAGTATTTAAGGCTTAACCCCACAAGACCTGCTTTTGTTCAGGGAGGTTTTGTGTGGCATCCACCAGAACTCAGACAAGCTCTGATATCCTTCCAGAACAGATACACTGATACCGTGGATGAAACACACAAAACCCAAGTCATCACTTAAACCTGAATAGTTTGATCAGGAAGCAGATCAATGGATAAAAGATCAAAGTCTTATCAAACAGGAGAGGGGAAAAAATGCTGTAGATCATTTAAATGTGAGAGCTGGGATTTGCTTTTAAGCTGCACTGCGGTTCCCTCTGCCATGCTGCTCATTTTGAGGAATGCAGCTCCATTCATGGGCAATTCCATCCCAGATAACCTGCACGCCCGGGCCTGTCACTGCACATCCAAAGAGCAGCAAAATGAAAGGAGTCTGGTTCAGTCCTATGGAGCAGGGGGAGAGCCCACACCTCAGGGTGTGAGCCAGCCTTCTTCTTCCCAAGGGACAGAGCACATGCAGAACACCCTGGCATGTGATAGAGCTCTCTGGCAAACAACTCAGTCAAAAATGGAAGGACAAAGTGGGAAAAGGCAGTGAGGAAAAGAGGAGTTTGGAATACCTTGCTGGCAGCCTGATGCATTCACCTTCACCCAGAAGAGTCATCCCACTTAAAAGGAACACTCAACATTTGTCAGCTTTTCCTCACCCGCCCCTTGCAGCCTGAGCTGGAGCTGCACATGCAGGAGAGCCCTGCATTTTTGCTGAATGACGTAACTGAATATTTCTTATGCAAGGAAGGAGACTTATTATTAAATCCAATTTATTTATTTCATGTTTAGAAGGACTATGCCATATGACTTTAGCATTCACTTTGTGAAACAAAATGTGAAATTTGCAATGATTTTTATATGTAGGGGATAGACTTGTTTACAATCTCCTTCCCTATTTATCCCAAATTGCCAAAACCCCTCTGGGTTTCACCAGCATTACTTGTCACTCACCAGTTCCCAGACCTGTCTGAAGTGACAATGGGAACAGCACACAGAAGCCTCTTGCTTCTGAGGAACATTTACATTTCATATTAGCAAGGGAGAACTGGAAATTTCTATTAGAAGAGCAAAGGGAACTCATTAAGCAAAGCTCTAAATCTCATCCAGTAGCCTGGCTCAAAAGTTCTTTGAAAATACAAGTTTCATACTATAGACCACAAAAAACAAAAAGCCTCAGAGGAGAAATGGGGAAAGGAAGATCTCCTTGTTAAGAGACAGACAGGAAATGATACTCTGGAAAAGGTTCTGCTCACTTGGGAATTTGTGAGTCATACTGAGGAGGAGATAGGCTTTGGGCTCCAATGCCACTTGTAATCAAGAGATCTATAATTCTAACAGTGTTCCTGCTGTCAATTATGCTGGCAGTTTTGGTCACTGTTCAAAAGACTGATTTTATTTTTTTTTTCATTATTATTATTTTATCTTCAAACACATCTAAAGGAGCAGGAATTTCTTTTAAGAATAATGCCCATGAGCTTTATCCAGACTGCTTTAGTTCTGTACACAGTTTATTGCTGCACTGATATTAAGGAATAACTCATGCTGGGGGACTTAGAAAGGATGTGGCAACTTGTGCTCCCCTTTCCCAAGTCAGTGGCAAATGATCAGCATTCTCCTGAGGATGCCAGACACAAACACTGCAAACAAGAAAAACACGCTTGCACTGGGAAACTTCAAGAGAAGCTGCATTTTTAAAAATTCTTTTTGCCAAACATGCAAAGTAATTTCTCTAAATTAATGAATCTCCTTCATTAGCAGGAAGGGGTCTGGGAACCTCTCAATCCATTCTCATTTTGCCAAACAGAGACATGTACAAATGGGAACTACAAGGTGGCAAGTTCTTAGGGCCTGATCCAATAAATGCCAAAGTCCAGCTCTGCTTTGCTCCACCTTATCATGGACTTCAGTACCTCGTTAGTCAATAAATAACACGACTTCAATAACCTCATCTCATTCAGAGCCTGTCTACGCTCACAGGAGGAGAGGAGGATAGGTCATTTCATACTGTAGGACACAAAAAAACATATTAAGATATTTAACAAATGATGGTCCAAACTGAAAACCACAGACTGCACTCTCACTCCCCAAGGCGTACAGCTCCAAATCCACTCAGTGGTTCTGATGTGTAAATAGAACACACAGACCCCTCAGGTCCCCACACCAGCTCTGTGTGGGCATTACAACAGTGGGGACACCCCACCTTTATCCAAGACTCACTGCCAAGCCAAGGCAGTTCAGATGAGGCTTCCTGGCACTCTCAGCCACCTGAGAGCCACCATCTCCCTCCCCTGACAGCCACCTGCCTCCTACAACCCACATGGTCACATCCTTGGCATGCCAAACCAACTGGAAGACATTCCACTTAGTTCTTGCAGCAATCCCACTAAACAATAACATCATAACAAGTCCCAAAATTGTGTTTTTGAGGTTCTCCTCTGCAGGCAATAAAGCTTCTTCCAGGTACCTCAGCTGCAGCTGCCATTGTTTCCTCAGGCTCCATTCCTTGCTCTTTCCTTTTTTAATTAAATAGAGCACAAATTACATGTTTTCAGTCAAAGGCAGAGAAAACATCCAGGAAATACATTCCAGCATCTAAGGGCACTAGGAAATCTGGAATTACAAGCTGTAGGGGGGAGACACATTGAAGGAGAGAAGGGGCAAGGAGAAGCTTCTTTTAAGTTACCTTATAGTAGCTAGTCCTGCAAGGAGAGCTGGAACAGACACCCTCTAAACACTGTATTCAACACAAAAAGCAGTGTTGCAAGTTTCTGCATAACGGCCCTTGGCAAACACACCCGAGGGGATGGGAACTGCACAGTCTTTGCAGCACTTTCAATCTCTCCCAGGAATGTTAACATGTAAAGCTCCTTCACCTTCCCACCTGATTTCCCTTGTCATTTCTGAGGCAATCCAGAGCTACCTGACAACTGTGGTGATATCAGCAGATCCTCCAGGATCTAATTCAATGGAAACAAGTGAGGCTGTGATAAACCATGAAAACTGTGGGGCCAGGTCAGAACCAGGTACACAAAAATCAATCTCCCAGGTTTCGTGCTGTATTTCTGATGCAGATGGGTCAGAAAATCTCCCTCAGGTCATGCTTGCCTTGATGTCTGCTCCCAGAATTTCCCTCAGACAGCCTCCTGTGCAGCCTGACAGACAATAATGCACAGAAAAGCGGGAGGAAGAAAACTCAGGACTTTGCCTAAGCATGTGTAAAGATTTGTCACAGCCTGCATTGAACAGGTACCTATCCAATGACTCTACTGTGTACCTATGTGTGCTGAGGGGAAGTGCTCCACCCCCACAGAATGAAGGCAGATTAAACAAGGAATAAAAGATTTGGAAATTCCCTGCAGATTTAGAGACTGTGGAGGCCAGATTTTCAAACTGACTTGCAGCAAATACCAGGCTGAGATGTTCTACAAAGTGGCCACTGGCAGATGTCCCTTCAGAACAGGGCTTGGCTCGTGTCATATGAGCCTTTCCTTCTCTACCAGCTGAGGGCCTGGTCTGTACCTGCTGCTCATTTTACAGCTGCCATTAAGAATTATCACAAGGGACATACAGGAGGGTTTGCCATCATCCAGAGAGCCAGGCGGTATCAGTGGGAGCAGAGGTGAACTCACAAATAAGGTCAAGACAATGGAAGGGAGTGAAAGAAGATTCAGGCCCTGTCAAATGTCTCTGTGCCTGGTGGTGGCCTCTCCTCTCTGTATAAGAAACCCTCGATGCCCTGAAGCAGAGCCTGGAACAAGCAGTGCTCCTGCTGAAGAGCTCCGAGCCAAGGTAACATCTCTGCCTGTCCCTCACACCCCATGCTGAGGTCATCAGAGCACAGGAGCTCTGACAGCACACAGCCTTGCCCACATTTAGATAACTCACATTTCCTCAGCCCTCACCGACCTTCCCTCACAACCCCTGTCCTTCATTTGCACCAAACAGTTCCTCACAGCTAATCTTACTGGGCAAAAGAGAATTCTCTCCAGCTAAAGTATTTTTTTCCCTCGTAAGAAGAGAAAAAGCTATCTTCATAGATAAAACTTTGACCAAATTCTTTTGAACAATAAAGAAGCAAGTTAACTTTGAGCTAGATTCTGAATATGGCATCAATTTCCTATCTCAAACTAACCACAGTCAGCAGTGAACTCTACTTCTATTTAATTTTTTAACAGTTAACCTACCACTACCATGAAACAAAACATGACTCTAGAAATTATCACCCTCAGGATCTGGAGTGTATTTTAGACCTACAACTAAACTCTGGAGGCACTTGAAGGAGACACAGCACTGGCAATCCATCCATCCTTACTATTTGCCGTATCTTTGCAATTGTAACCCACATTTTTATGCCAGGAGAGAACAGAAAATTCTTTCTCCAAAGCCCAAAAGAATCACCCAAGGAAAAATAAAATTAAAAAGCATACCTTATTGAAGTGTTGTGCATGTCTTTCCTTCCAAGTTAAGATTTAAGACTTTGCTGTTCAGTCACAGAATCAGCTGTGTTATATTGCCTAACCAGTATTTCATTTAAATACCTGAAATTTATTTTACATCCAACCTCTCTTATCCAAGTCAGTTTTTGTTCTGGCTCAGCACACTTGTGAAAGCTCAAGGCTCATCAGTTCAGAATGAATGCACTAGTCCTTCTCATCAGAAAAAGTACTTGTCTGGTTAGAAAAGTCTAAACTTAAATCACAAATGAAGTTTGCTTCATCCCTACAAGCTCAGAGGTCTAAAAACTTAGGACTAACAGAATTCCAAGAACCACAATAAAAGAAGCATTAGACATGATGCTCTTGCCATTTTCTCTCTTTCTTAAAAAAAGACAAAAGTAAAAACAGTAGCAAATCTTGCAAGCGTAAGGCTGTGCCCATTCCTGTTGTAGCATATTATAAACTTTGTTTCTAACCCGCAAGAGTGAGCAAAAGTGTTAAAAGTACACCAAAATGATTGCTGAAAGAGAAAGTAGCCAAAGAAACCGCAAGCACACACCTTTGTCTGTCCTGGCCCGAGAGTGCAGACGGGCTGTCCCGGCTCCTGCGCCCGGCACATCAGCACCTTCATCCCCGGCACACAAACGGGAGGAGGGACCTGCGGAGCGTGAGCGAAATCCCGCCCCGACTTTACATGTTGAGGGCTCTCAGCTCTCTGATCACAAAGCAGCTTTACAGCCCCTGTTCAAACAGTTCAGCTCCAGGGTAACAAGTTCAAAGTGGGAGGAGGCAAAAGGAGTCGGAGGGTGGTAACAATCCTGCACAGACGTTTCGTTCCTTTCCAATCCGCAGAACCTGTTCTTCAGGTTGGAAGCTGAAACATCTGCCTGCTGCCCTGTTTGAACGCTGCACTCCGAACCTCTTCTCTCCTAACAGGTCTGCGGAGGTAAAATCATGTTTTATAATGCACAGACAAGCAGCCTGTGGGAGAAGAAGTTAATCATTGCTCTGCACCGAGTTTGTTTTACATTTTGGACTTCCTTATGGCAACGTCAGTGCAGCAACTCACTCCCATGTCAGGTCTGCTGGAAGGAAAGGTAAAGAAGCATCCCCTGGAAATAAAATCTGGACAGAAACTACACTTGGATTGTGCTGTTAAGAATAACTAACTCCACTAATAAGAAATAGAGTGTTGTTTACCACACAATCCCCCCCCAAATAACAAATTTTTAAGAAGTGAAAATCTGACCTTCNTAAGAATAACTAACTCCACTAATAAGAAATAGAGTGTCGTTTAGCACACAATCCCCCCAAAATAACAAATTTTTAAGGAGTTAAAATCTGACCTTCAGACGCCTGAACTTATCTTCTGCTTTTTAAATTATTTCCAATCTAACAATTAAATGGTCATTAGCCAGGATTTCAGCTTTTCAAAAAAGCTCTCGAGCTCTTCTTTGGTTTCCTGACCTATAAAACAAGAAAACCATATTTACCCACCTCAATAAAATGGCACCTTAATAAAACAGCTCTCTCAGACCGTGAGCAAATGAGAAATTAAACCCAGCACAAGGGTCGACTTCCCTAACAGGTGTTCACAACCCAGATCCAGCCCTAAGCTTAGTCAGTAGCCAGGTGAAACTATGGTCAGGATGCATTTGTTGTTCTGCCTGATTAAATAGCAGCCAATATTTTTGTAGTAAGAAAGTTCTCAAGTGCTCTAATTTTAATCACACTCTTCCCATGTTTGGTATTTTTCTTAACAATTGAGCTGTTGGACATGTGAGGCACCGTGGAAACCACAGCCCTCCCTTTAAACATTAAAACACCTGGGAAAGAATTGGAATTCTGAACAAAATTATTCAAAGATTGGCCAGTGAATTTTAATTTTGTATTTTTAAATGCTATAATCTAGGGTGGCAGCTTCAAGTCTCTTATATTGAGACATAGCAGATCCCCAGGAGTTAAGTGTGAGAAGGTCCCATTCCAGAGCGCCTTCCCGTGGGATTTTTCCTTATGCAGGTGTGCCCCCTACTGTTGTACTACATAAAATGTTCCAATGTTTTTCCTTCATTTCATTTGTGGTGGTGTTCGGCAGCACCAAGAAGGTAAAAACCCCACCAAGCTCCAGCTCCCAGAGCATTTTCAAGTGAGTTTCTGCAATATCAGCCTGTCAGTTCTTCTGGGAAACACCTCCTTTAATCCGATTGAAAGTAGTTTTGTCAAATAAATCAATTACACCGTGGAACTGTTTAACTGTCCCTTCACTCAACTGTGCTACAAAACTCAATTTATAACCTGAAATTAAAATGCTCGCTAGAGAAAAGAAACATGTTTTGACAGAAACGAATGTACCAGACTTCAGTATATTGTAGGTTATATATATATATAGGTTGTAAACATTTCCAGAATGATGGCATCTTTGTTAAAAAGGTACCAAACATGTTTTTAAACACTAGGCAGAGCTGCAAGAGCTGAGTAACGGGACTGGGGCTGTCTCCTTTGAGAGGACAATGAGCCTCATGACAAGAGCCACCAGCCAGGAGTCCAGTGAATTCCCTAATAAACCAGGAATTTATCAGCAGCACTGGCAGCACCCCAAATCCCACCTGTTCCCAGGAGCCCCAGGCTGGCACTGGGCGCTGAGGGACTGAGCTGGACTCTGGCACAGGAAAACTGAGCATTTCTTGACTCTCACACCCTCGCAGTCCACAGCCTTTATCCCACTGGTGCCGGGATTTTGGGTATGGATATATATTTGCAGCCTGGCCATGTGGAGGGGGTGTTTGTTGCCTCGCCTGAAAACAAAGGGTAGCTTAGTCAGTTTCCCCATTTGAGCAGCTCTTTGAAGAGACGCAGAGAGGTTTCACAAGCTGTTAAAAAGAAAAGAAAAAAGCGATGACAGCCACTTAAAACACTTTTCTTCCACATTACCCCTGGGTGGCGGAAGGGCGGAACTGTGGATGGGGAGCTCTGAAACACCAAACCCCTCGCACTTTGTCCTGGGCTGTTCTCACCTCAGCGGTCCCGCAGCCCCCTCACAGCCCCTTTCCCGTCCCTCACAGCC
>WBMV01005863.1:119122-130338 GCA_013396655.1 Campylorhamphus procurvoides | reverse complement strand
CCGCAGCCCGCCGTGCCCGCTGCGCGTGTCCCTCCGCGGGGGCCATGGCGGCCGCGGCGGGCCCGGCTCGGCTGGTGCGGGGCGGGCAGAAGGACGAGCTGTACCGGGCCGGGCTGCGCAGCGGGGCGGGCACAGCGCTGCGGGGGCTGGCGGGTAATGCCCGGGGCACTGCGGGGCGAGGGGGCCGTGCCCGTGCGCGGGAGGTGCCCCCGGGGCGGGTGGCACTGGTGGCACTGGTGGCACTGGTGGCACTGGCGCGGTGACAGCGCTGTCCCCGTCCCGCCGGGGCCCGGCCGTGGCTGCAGTGGCGGCGGGAGGGGGAGCTGCTCTCCGATGTGGCCTATTTCGTGCTCACCACGCTCTCAGGTAACGCTGTGCTGTGTTAGCACTTCTTGTGCCGCTTTCAGAGTTACGTGAAAATCCCTTGTTCTGTAGGTATCGAATCAGATTTCAGCAATAAATAAAACATGAGGTCTTTAAAGAACTTAAAAAGCAAAGAACATTATTTAAAGCAATGCCCCAATGAGTTTTCCCAGTACCAGGTTAGGGGTTTGATTAAAAAAAGCAACCTCAATTGGTGCATAGAAAATGTGCAATAAGAAATGAATCAATTTTTGTGTTTGTTATCATTTTTGTGTCACTTCTCCCAGTGTGTGACAGCAGGGTGGCTGTGCTGGGGGGCACCTGCTGGGGCTGCTCCACAGCAGTTCTCCTCAAGGAGATGAGTTGCTTAAAACAACTTTTATTAAACATGAAACCACTAAAGTGTCCAAGTTTGGGTTCAAATACAGCACTTTATCAACACAGATACATGTTCTTCTAAANGCCATTTCCCTCCCCGTTTCCCCGTCCCTCACAGGTCCTTTTTCCGCCCATTTTCGCGTCCCTCACAGCCCTTTCCCTTTTTCCACTCCTTTTCCTGCCCCTTTCCCCGTCCCTTTTTCCCAGTCCTTTTCCCTCCCATTCTCCCGTCCCTCGCAGCCCTCCCCTACTCCTTTGTCCAATCCTTTTTCCACCTCTTTTCCTCCCCTTTCTCCGCCCCTCACAGGCCCTTTCCCCGCCCTTTTTCCCCACCCCTTTTGCCTCCCTTTTCCCGTCCCTCACATCCCCTCTTCCCGCCCCTTTCNCCGGGAGGTGCCCCCGGGGCGGGTGGCACGGGTGGCACTGGTGGCACTGGCGCGGTGACAGCGCTGTCCCCGTCCCGCAGGGGCCCGGCCGTGGCTGCAGTGGCGGCGGGAGGGGGAGCTGCTCTCCGATGTGGCCTATTTCGTGCTCACCACGCTCTCAGGTAACGCTGTGCTGTGTTAGCACTTCTTGTGCCGCTTTCAGAGTTACGTGAAAATCCCTTGTTCTGTAGGTATCGAATCAGATTTCAGCAATAAATAAAACATGAGGTCTTTAAAGAACTTAAAAAGCAAAGAACATTATTTAAAGCAATGCCCCAATGAGTTTTCCCAGTACCAGGTTAGGGGTTTGATTAAAAAAAGCAACCTCAATTGGTGCATAGAAAATGTGCAATAAGAAATGAATCAATTTTTGTGTTTGTTATCATTTTTGTGTCACTTCTCCCAGTGTGTGACAGCAGGGTGGCTGTGCTGGGGGGCACCTGCTGGGGCTGCTCCACAGCAGTTCTCCTCAAGGAGATGAGTTGCTTAAAACAACTTTTATTAAACATGAAACCACTAAAGTGTCCAAGTTTGGGTTCAAATACAGCACTTTATCAACACAGATACATGTTCTTCTAAAAGCCAAGTTTTTTTAAAAAGGGATGTATGACACCATGACAGGCACCCCTGTGTTAATCCTTTCATCAGTTGCTGCAGGTGTAACCAAAAGGACATGCTCAACACAAAACCCCACAACCATTTCTGCAGCCCCAAAGCCAGCCGAGGTGTGAGCTGATCCTGCATTGCCCTCTCACCCTGCTTTCTGCTGCACGTTCCTCCAGGTTACCAGACCCTGGGCGAGGAGTACGTCAACATCATCCAGGTCGACCCCAGCAAGAAGAAGGTGCCCTCCTTCCTGCGCCGGGCTGCCTTCATCTCCCTGCACACCCTGGTGCCCTATTGCCTGGAGAAGGCCCTGCTGCACCTGGAGCACGAGCTGCAGGAGGAGGATGAGCAGTCCAGAGCCCCCGAGGGCAGCCCAGCACCGGCACTGCCCGGCAGGACCGCCCTGCGCGCCTGGATCCGCGGGCAGGTGGGGCGGCTCTCGGAGAGGCAGAGGAAAAGAGCCTCCCAAGGGGTGTATGTCCTCAAACAGGCCATCCCCCTGCTGCACCGCCTCCACCTGGCCCTGTTCTACATCCACGGCACCTTCTATCACCTCTCCAAGAGGATCACGGGGATCTCGTATGTGAGTGATGTGTTTCTTGTTTCAGGGTGGTGCCCACTGCAGTTTTGGCCTCTTTTGGGAGGCCATGTGTGTAAAAGTGACAATGAATGTGGCTGTGGCTGACTATAGCACAAGGGAGGCTTTCTGCATTCTGTAGAGGGGTGGGGAGGCCCTGTGATGTGAATAATCTGAATGCAGTGTCATAGTTCATACCCTCTGTAATTTCAATCTGTCTGCCACAAATACACCAAAAGTGAGAAGGGACTTACTAAATCCATGGGAAATATGATCCTGCAGACAGCAGCCAAGTCCAGCCTGACTGTGATTAGACCTCCTGAGGTACAGCAAGTTGAGAAGTCCTAGAAACATGTCAGTTTTTTGGACAGAAATGAGAATCCCAAATCAAGTTTATTGAAGGGGGAGGAATAATTTCATAAAACCGCAGTAACAAAACATGTCTGTGTCTGTGAATTCCACAGCTGCATTTCGGAGGACTGCAAGGAGAAGATCAGAGTATCCGGACAAGTTACAAGTTTCTTGGCATAATTTCACTCTTCCATCTTCTGCTGACAATTGGAGTTCAGATGTACAGCTTCAAACAGAGGCAGAGAGCGAGGCAGGAGTGGAAGCTGCACCGCAACCTCGCTCATCAGAAGTGAGAAGTGGCTTTTACTTACTAGGAAAGAGGGGGAGGCAGTGGTGGGGATGGCAGAGCTGCCATGGACAGGGACAACACCAGAATGACACACTGATTTAAGTTAGAACTTGATGTTATGTTTAATTAGTTAGCAAAATTAATTCCTCACTGTTTTAAGCATCTCTCAGATTTCATGCTTGGTGTTTCTGAGCACGGGTTAATACTTGAAGATGGGGTTTACTTTCGGACAGTGTTACCTTATTTCTTACGAGCAGGCTGAATAATTAACATGTGGCTCTGTTAATTAGAAACACAAGCCAGGACAGGGCTGCTGGGCGCCAGTCCCGCTGCACGCTGTGCCTGGAGGAGAGGAGGCACAGCACGGCCACCCCCTGTGGGCACCTCTTCTGCTGGGAGTGCATCACTGCCTGGTGCAACACCAGGGTGAGTCCAGGGGCAAACTGCTGAGAGCTCCACCTGAAAACACCCCTCAGCCTGGCTCTTCATACCCTTTCCCTCACTAAGGCACCCAGAGTTTACCAGGACATAGATTATTTACTGAAATGGACTGAGTAATGGTTGCAGAGGTGATGTAAATGTAAATATTTAAAGTTACATAAAATATATGTATATACTTAAATAATATATAAATATAAATAAGTTGAGTGGTTTAAACTGGGCCAGCTCTGAGTGCTTTACCTGGGTAAAGCTCGTACCACAAACAGGACTGAAGAAATGGTTTGTGAATTATGGATGCTGATTATTTTCTACAAGTAGTTCAAGCTGTATTTAGATGTTTTTCAACTTTTCAGTAAAACTATTCAGTATGTCCATCTAATCCCCCCTCTTTCTGTAGGCAGAGTGTCCACTGTGCAGAGAGAAGTTCCATCCCCAGAAGCTGATCTACCTCCGGCACTACCAGCTGTAAAGGACAAACCTGCTCTGCCTCCTGCCAAGCCTCAGCTCTCCCACTCTCTGTGCTGGTCATGCAGCTCCACCTGCTCCAAGGAAAGGCTTTACTGTAACTGCAAACTGCCCGTGCCAGGGGCACTTCATTCCTGGGTTACAGAATAAAGCCTTTTCTGCCTCCACCCTTCTGTCTCCTTGGACATGGTTCCTGACCATATTAAAAACATGTTTCTAAAAAGTGTTGTTAACACTGCTGTTTAGTGGGAGTCATCCCACATGGTAATTTTAATATTAATAAACATCCTATTTTTTTCATGATTTGTCCATATTATTCAGAAACTCCAAGAACACCTTCTCCACATTAGGGCTTTCATGGTTTTAGGCAACAAACTGTAAGATCCACAACTGATACTTTTATAAGGCCTTTTCTAGATCCTGTTTCCATAATTTTGAATGGTTACATTCATGGTTTCCACACTGCTAACAAAACAAGCACATGCAAACAAACAGAAAGCAATGGGTCAAGGTGTGCTAAAACTACCTGTCATATTCCCAGGATTGCTGAATTCCAGAGCTCCACAAAGACTTCATTTGACAAAATCCAAGGAAAAGGTTCCTACAGATACTTCCCAATTACGTGTCTGTTGAAACTGCCACTGCTCTCCATTCAGAATCTTCAAAAAGCTTCAAAAGGCATTGCATGAAGGTAAATGGAGGGTAAACCATTATTGGAAAGGAGCCATAAATACTGTTAGATCAACAGATGTATATAAAGATAGAGAACAAGTAAAGGGGAACACTGTCTTTTAATAAATTTTGGAATTAAAAAGTCACTTAATAAAACTGCAGTTGTATCACATGAAAAAGTTTACATGCAGGTCATTTATCTCTCATTTTTCCCCCCCGTAGAAAATGAAAACCTGTGTTAAGACCCCCACCACTGTCTGTTCTGGCCAGTTTGGGTACGTTCTGTGGGGCTGCATGAAGTCAGCTTAAATTACTCATGAAACCAATAAGTATGAAAGAAACTCCAACTAATAACAATTAAAATATATATTTTTATAATTCCAGGTCCTCAAAGGAATTTATGATAGAGCTTGAACAAAGTTCTGAGTCCTCATGAGAGAGCCCAATTTTAGCATCTGCTCAGAGATGGAACAGTGAAACTGGCATTGAAACCCAACACAAACGAGTTGCTTTAGAAGCTAAATGAGTATTTTTTTCCCCTACTGCAAACCCATAATTTAGTAGATTTCTTATTCCTATCTATTGGGTTATAACTCAGTAATACCATGCATTTAGGAAACTGGCTTAAGTTCTGCAACTATTTAGGTCTACTGAACTTTTCTATGAGAACAGCACACGGCCATGAAGCAGAAAACAGCATCACGTGTGCCAGCTTACACTTTCCTCCACAGATGTGCACAGCACTTCAGGGTGATGTTGAGCAGGAGAACCATGTAAAAATATCCAACTCCAGGCCATTAACCTCTGCAGTGCAATGGATCTTGAAAGAAATACATCATCCCAAATCCATGGGATTATCCAAAGTTTCTCCAACTTCTTACAAAAGAGAATAAACTCAATGCAATTTGGTTAGAATGCCAGTTTCCTCAAGAAACTGATCTGATATTTCAGATAAAAATAGCAAGATCCTCGTAAAATGAAAATTCAACTGCTTTGTCACCACTCTGTTAATCATTTTATGAAGAAAAAAGGCATTGTTACAATGGCTCAAAATCGTTCCTTTAGTGAGCAGTACAACTGGTCAACAGGGTGATTGCTTCTTCTAGCTAGCAAAGGTCTTCCCCACATCCTCCTTCCCTTTGTATTTCCTCTTGCCATGTGTGAAGGGTATATATCTGTACTTTATCATGTGCTGCAAAGAGAAAACATCAAGTGTTGAGGCAAGAAATTTAGGTAATACTTAGAAAAACTGTTTTGTAATACACATTGGAAATTACCAATCCCTCTATAAACAGTACTTAGTAGAGGTAATGAAATGGCTAATCCTACACCAGTTTAAATATAAATAGGAGTATGAGATCAGTCTTGTACATCTCATATTTGGGTGTACCCAACAACTCAGTACAGTGAAGGTCACTGGCTGGGGGAGCACAGAGGTACCAATTCTTTACTGCTCTTTAATCTTACATTTCCCACTTCAAATCACAACTCCTGTCCAAAATTCTGACTGTCTGGGAAGAAAAGTTCTTCTTTAGAAATACCAACAAACCATAAGTGAATGAATGTTCTTCTTCCCCTTTTCCCCATGTACTTTCTTGCACCAGCTTGTCAGAACTTCCCTTTTTACTCAGAGATTGTACCACACCTCTTCATTAAAAATAGCCACAGTTAAGAGAGGAAGTGGGTGAGAACCTGCATCAAAACCTGACTTTGCATTCTAAAATCAAAACCTGAAAGCAAGAATAAAATTCTGTTAAAATTTGCCCAACATTGCTCAGGTGTTGGTTGCTCAAGTCCCTCTAGTAAAAGAAATTACCACGTGAAGTGCCCCAGTGCATGGCCAGTTTGGGCCAAAGCTGTAAATCCTGACACCACAAGTGCAGGTTACCTTGATTTGCCTCTTCATAGTGATACAAAATAGCATGATGAAGTACATCACCAGGATGGGCCAGAACACTGGGACATTGAAAGCCTCAAAGAACGTACAGGCCATAGCAACCAGGATTCCTTTAGTGGCAGAGTGCCTGAAAAACAATAGCTGCAATGAAGCCTTCCAGCCCAGCTACCACTAATTAGATGCAGGTATTAATATTTTTCAAAAACAGAGCATGGGCAGATGGATCCACTCACCAGAATTTGAATTCTGGGAGCCTTCTAATGAAAGGCCGAAATTCTTCATTTTGCCTTGTAGGTAAGGAAGGACCATCATCTGAAAATAACAGGAAAAAAACAAACCACAAACCCCCTCAAAGTAGTTTTCCACACTATTCAGCCTCCCTATTTTTTTTATTTTTATCTTAAAAATAAAAAAATTGCAAAATTAATCTACACCCAATTTCCCCTGTTACACTTAGATCCCAGTTACAGTGGCTGTTCACTGTAACTCAACACTGATTCCCCAGAAGAAAACAGGGAACAGAAATGAGTGCCAGGTCACTTGAGTTACTATGGGGAGAAAAGTCACAAAAACCTCCTCCCAGAACACAGAAAACTAAACCAATATGGAATATATTGAAGTCCCATGCAAAAATGGACAAATTTATAGTCATTTTTGATGATAAGCTGCACAGATTTTTTTTAAAGTCAAAACACAACATCCTGCTGAAATTGCACATCTTTACAACACTATCAGACCAAAGCATCTGGAAGTTTGACTAAGTTCAAACTTGTGGCAAAATGAACTTTTCACCATACCTGAATCTTCCATTAGAGAGGGGTCTACCTTTGGCGACAGGAAAGCTATGAAGAGGTTTAGGTGGTAGATTCCCAAGGCATATGTCACAATGTACCAACCCTGCACAGGAAGGGAGGGAGGAACAGCCATGGTTATCCTGAGAAACATTTTCTGAGGCTGATTGTTAATGGATTTTTGCTTCCTTGAGAAGCTTTTCTATATCCTCACGTTAACTGAAAGGTTTCTGGGCTAGAACATTAACAATATAAAAATAATAACACAAGATGTGTTCCCTCTTCAGACTATCCAACTTACCTTCTATATTATGCTAAATAACACCATCTGTGATTCCAAAGTAAACCACCACTCCAAAAACACTCTTAACACAACAAATAGAGCAGGAATGATAGCCAGGATGACTTTAGCAGCACATGCAGCTTCCTCACCTGCAGTAAATAAACTCTAATCATGTAGATAAAGCTCAGCCCCAACGTTACAATCCATCGCACGGCGGTGTAGGGGGTGGATTTGTCTAACCAGGACTGGTAGATCTGGGAGGAGACAAAGGGCACATCTGTGAAATTCATGATGCACAATGTTTTATGTGAAATCTGAAGTCACTCCTTGGTTTTGACAACATATATTTTCACTGTGCAATGTCACATATACACCCATTAAGTATTTCAGTAAATGACGTATAATAATATTTATCTATTTTAAAAGGCTTCAAAATAAATCTTTTGTACAGCATTTCAACAACCCATGCAAAAAGTAAAGAGTTTAAGAAGCTGCAGTGAGCTCTGCTTCTAAAGGAGTCTGAAAACCCCTTCCCAAAACCAACCTGTCCAAGTCTTGAGAAAAATCTATAGACCACGGAAGGCTTTCCATGCACAGATTCCCCAATGCTGTCCCCTTCTGACATGGTGGCTGTGGAAACAAAACAGGGCACACAGGGAACAGTGAAATCCAAAATCTAAGCTCAGGAAGCTTTAGAGCACATTCTCTGAACCAGCATTTACATGCAATATTCTTTTGGTTTGTCCTGTTTGAAACAATTCATTTTGAATGAAGTATTCTTAAAGCAAGGACATTTATGCAAAAATGAATTAAATATACTAAAGGAATTGTCCAAGAAAGCAAAGAACAGGGTGATTTACAAAGGTAAGACAGGATCCAGTCCATTTTGGGCAGGGAAATAAAGAAGCCCATAGAGAAATGCAGGAAGGAGCCTGGTTGGACATCACCCTGCTAAGGCAGAGTTCCAACACTTGAAACAGTGAGACATGACCTGCACCCCTCCTGCCACCTCAGTCTCTAAAAGCAAAGAACAAAACCAAAAGAAATATGGGTTTTTTTGAAGCTGTTTAGGATTTTCAATCCTCAGTAAGTAGACAGTGAACAAGTAAGTTCAGGACTGTACACCAGTGGTTTCAGACTCTGGCAAAGCACCAAACCCCAAACGTTGCTCACACTGGAATTATTCAATGAGTTTCTCTGTCTCTTGAACATGAAGAGCTGAGCAGTGACAGCAAAGTTTTATGCAGGAACAACTCTACAGTCAAAGGGCCTGAACTCAAGCAAAGAAATCAACCCAGGGGACTATTTTTCAGTCCATGTTTCTGCTACTGATTTAAGAGCTTTATTTTTCTTATCAGTTAAACTTAACTGAGTTTTACAGCTCATTTAAAGGTACAAGTCAAACAAACTGGATTCTAAACAGAAACATTTTGCCACATCACCAAAAGCAATCCCTGACATTACTTCCTGGAATCCTCATTTGTGGGTGGGACTACGTAACTCTGGGAGACTGGGAGTACTTTCAGCCCTACTCAAGAGCCTCAGAGGATAATAAAGCTGTATGAAACATTAATAAATTTTTAAAAAAGTTATCTTAGATGCTGCAATACAAGTGACTGCTGCAGAAAACTTGAGACCAAGGACAACCTGGGAAGGCACAAAACCTTAAAGTTGTGTATTTTTTCCATAAATATGTGAAAACTACATTCTATGGAATAATTAGGAAGTAGACAAAAGGAGTCCTGCTACACTTCAAAAGCAAAGGGAAGTCATTGGGAGGCTTCAGGAACTGAGTCCACTTTAATTCAAACTATAGCTGAAAACAAAACAATAATCAAATAGAAACTCCTACAATATACAGACTTTTCCTTTACAGGCAAAAGGAAGTAGTTAGTCCTCTTCCCACTCTCTGCAGGGCAGAAGGTACTCAGCGTTCTCAGCTGAGCATCATTTTGTGCTTTATTCTGGTTTTCTTTTTAAAAAATGCCCTTAAGTCGAAGCTGTAACAAGAAGATACTCCACCTATTGATCAGAGACCAGGGAAAACTGTCATGTTCTGAAAATTCATTGCCCAGGTACATCCACAGCAAACATGGGCTGCAAGCAGACCTAAGGTGACAATATCATGTCAGCCTATGCAGAGCAAGTGGAAAATCCTCTCTGTGAGGCTACTGAAGGCTTTATGCTGGAGCAGGGATCTTGCTGGGTGGAAAAAATGACATTATCAGTGATCATGTATGACTGTTTATTATTGTATATACAGTTCTTCCAGATCAGGCCAAGAAACACAACCAACTGACACTGTTCTACTGCAGAGAAACCTCTCAGGGGCTCAGTTTGGTCACATGACAGAGTTTAGAATTTAAGGTGATATTTCTTATCACATCAAAACCCTGCTGAAGAAACTCCTGTAATTAACAATAATCAAAAGCAGCAGTCTTTGGCATTGCTCTGAAGGCAGCTTACAGTTAAGAACACTGAGTTTTTATTGGTTTAATTGAATCTAAACAGGAGCAATCCCTCTTTCACAATCATGGAATGGATTGGAAGGAACCTTAAAGACCATCCAGTTACCATCCTCCCACCACGGGCAGGGACACCTTCCACAATCCCAGGTTGCTCCAAGCCCTGTCCAACCTGGCCTTGGACACTTCCAGGGATGGAGCAGCCACAGCTTCTCTGCCCAACCTGTGCCAGGACCTGCCCACCCTCCCAGCCAGGAATTCCTTCCCAATAACCCCCTTAACCCTGCCCTCTGGCATTGGGAGGCCATTCCCCCTTGGCCTGTCACTCCAGGCCCTTGTCCAAAGTCTCTTTCCATCTTTCCTGTAGAAGTAACACAAATTCACTGCTCAGCACAAGGAGCTGTGACAACCCCTCAGCCCCTTAAGCAGAGCCAACAACCAGAAAGTCACACACATTAATACACAGATTAATACAACAAACCAGGGAATAGCTTGCTGCCAGGAGAACTGAGCCTGCTGCTAAACTAAACCGTGTTAAAGCAGTTTCCTTTGTTGAAAACAGTAGGTAGGTGAAAGCATGACCTTAATAAATGACCTTTTAAACTACAATTGTTATGGTAATACCGCTACAAACACCACTCATCGCTGAGTGCTTAAAAACAGAACCCGAGGCAGTAAAACCCTTCTTTTTTATGTGTCACATCATCACACACGGCGGTGCAGAATTTCCAGAGAACTCTGATTATGATACTGGCTTTTCTTGAAGTTAAAATAGAGGCGGAGGCCATCCCTAGTGTGACTCCTGCTCACACAGCACTCAAGTGAATGGGTGCACAGGGTGAATGGACAGCCACGGGGCATGGCCCCATTGGTCGCACAGGTTGGGTTTTTCAGCCTAAAAAAAGACACGGTTTCATTTTATCTATCCCAGCAGCGGCCGAGCAGCACCTGCGGTTCTGAGGGACTTCCCCGGCGCCGAGCTCGGCCCAGCCCGGTGCAGCGAGCAGGGAGCGGCTGCCCGGGGGTGGAGCGGGGCCTGCAGAGCAGGGACACGGCCCCGGGAGGCCCCGGGAGGCCCCGAGCCCGCGGCAGCCCCGGTGCCCCCGGAGGGGCCGCTCACCCCGGGCCCACCCGCCCGCTCGGGGCTGTCCCGGCCGCACCCCGGGGCGCAGTGCCCGCTCCCACCCCCGGTCGGGCCCGGTACTCACAGGCG